>JABJVR010048358.1:0-24681 GCA_025773905.1 Chitala chitala
AACTAACTTTCTCAACACGACTTTCCCACTACCTTACCCTATTACGACCACCACTCGTTTCCGAAAACCTAAACCTAGCTCCAGCCCCTCTCCTTGCCCAAACCCTAACCCTAGCTCCAGCCCCTCTCTTTGCCCAAACCGTAATCCTAGCTCCAGCCCCTCTCTTTGCCCAAACCCTAATCCTAGTTCCAGCCCTTCTCCTGGCCCAAACCCTAACCCTAGCTCCAGCCCCGCTCCTGGCCCAAATCCTAACCTTGTGAGGAAATCCTACCACATGTACCAAGGTTAAGGTTAGTCTTATTTTTTTATTTGATATTAATGTACAGTTTTATAATTTTACTAATTTTTTAACTGTTTAAAATAACTCTAACTAGTCTCTCACCCCTAAAGCCCCCCAACCCTAACCTTAAGACCCCTTAGCCCTAACCTTAACCTTAACCCTAACTCTAACCCTAAAACCCCTTAGCCCTAACCTTAAAACCCCTTAACCTTAACCCTAATCCCCCCAACCCTAACCTTAAAACCCCTTAGCCCTAAACCTAACCTTAACCCTAACCTTAAAATCCCCTAACCCTTAACCCTAACCCTAACCTAAACACTAACTATAGTTTAATCTTAACCTTAATTACTTTATTTATTTATTATTTATTGATTAATTCCTTTATTTATTTCTTTATTTATTCATATGTTAAAACATAAATTTTACTACTTTTAAGGTATGGTGTTGTTAACCTCCTAGGACGTCTACCACATGCACACATGGAGAAGACCTGATGCGTGCATTTCGACGTCCATCCCGGAGGATTCACGGAGGAAAGCAAGGGGGCAGACCTTCACACCAAGGAGATCCAGGTTACCGCCCCCATAAAAGCCCGTTTTTACGGCGTGGGGGTTTGTTGGTTGTTGGTGGAGTTGGTGATTGTAGTATTGAGTAAAAGTCAAGTTCATTCTGGTTTGCGTCTGTATAATTTGTTTCCTTTTGAGTTACATTCTTTTGTGGGTGTGGAGTTTTCGTTTTTGTGTTAAACCTTTGTTCGTTGTGATTTTTTTTTTTTTTTTCTTTTCACGATTTCTTTAGGTAATGGGGACAGACAGACGGGCCCTTTTTCACATATTCACCACACGTAGTTATTTATTTGTATAGCACACTAGGTCACGGGTAAATGCCAAGATTTATACTTTTGTTTTCACAGTTCGGGTAGAGTAGGTAGATAGTGTTTTCGTTGTCTGGGTATAATTAAGCAGTTGGGTTTATGTTGGTTTCTTGTTTGTTTTGTTTTATTTCTTTCTTTGCTTTGGCATTTACCCTAGTCCCTTATTTCCTAAACACGGCATTATTTCTTTTTGGGCCTTGTTTTTTTTCTCTCTTTTTCTCTCTTGTTTGACTACTGTTTTTGGTGTTTTTGCCACTGGTTGTTTATTGGATTATATCCATACCTAACACCCCCCCCCATTGTTTGTTAATTTACCGATTACAAATTTTTTTTTGTGTCTTGGACTCCTCCTCTCATAACTGGGTTTCTTTCTCTTACGATGTTACAGCCGTAACAGTGTTTAACGTCTCTTTTATATATTTTTTTTTAAAAAGCACTTAATTTTAATGTTTATAGTGTTCTTTTGTAACCTTTTTTAACCTAATTTAACAAAATTAACACTATCTTCTTTTATCTAACCCCTTTTATTACAGTGTATTTCTTTTAATGTTTTTAGCAGTTCTTTTAGGCACTTTTTTCTGTTGAGCTGGGGTGTGGGGACATCCATTGGATGTTTCAGGCCTGTTAGTTATGCTGTTCTCAGTCCCAAATTTGCAGGACATGGCGGGGGGTTTAAGAAATATTAGGGGAAGTCAAATAATGGGGCCAGTGTCAATGAAGGGTCAACAGCACCGCCCAAAAAAAGATTTATTTCAAACTTAACCCTAAACCCTAACCCAACCGTAACTCTAACCCTATATAAATAAGTGTTATTTATATAGCTTTAATGTTAACTATTTTTTTAATTTAAAAATCGATGTAGCAATTTTACCTCAGTATTACAGTTAAAATGTGAACCACAAAATACTTACAACTTGAATGAAAACTGGTTCATTCACTTACACAGATATAACTTGAATTCAAGTGAGTTTTCATAGTTTAATTTTTTTTTTTGTACCGGTCAGAAAGATCTCTCCAGAGTGAATTCACTACTGGGTGTTTCTGTCATCATTCCGGCGTTCTTTTTATTGAACAATAATATTTAATACAATAAAACACAAAGACAGGTAAAATACAATAAAATACAACAATAAAACAATACAGCAATGCATAATGAGACAATTAAAGGATAAGAACAATAATATAATACAATAAAATAAACATTTGTAAATACAGTTCTAAAATTCTTCATAATTTTTCTCTCGACCTTAAAAGAGATCAATATGGCTATGCCTGATAATAAATAGTTAAAAGTTGCCTTTCCATACTCCAACTGGGTAAAAACAGGTTTAAAAAGGAAAGCGATCTTCTTCTTGTGGAGCACCAAAGGGCACGCCCCACCAAACACCTCCGACATCCATGAGGCGTGTAGAAAACCAGTAGTGCTCCACCTGTCTTCGGAAATGGCACAGTGTCATCATTAAGAAATCGACGGGACTTACAGCTGGAGGAGGCCCTTCCACATCTCCTTCGCCGCATGGAAGCCCCACTGAGTGACATCCTGCTCCATCCTAAAATTCAGATCAGTGCAGACTTTTTCGTATAAACCCCAAGTGCTCAAGTCCGTCCCCCTTTGGATCAGCGCTGTCCTTGCGTTCCAAAGCTCACGCTTGGCCACACTGACTAGCAGCCACATCCGGGACAGAGAGCGAGTCTGAGCACCGTGAGGCCACCCTTTCGTCACCTTAGCCTGGGTCAACACAAACTGCGGGTCTAGCTTCCTGCACAGACGAGCCACGTGTCTTCAGACACCTTGTGCATACCCACAGCCCCAAAACACATGTTCGACAGTTTTGTCATCAGAACAGTTGGGTCTGGGGCAGCCTGGGTGCCTGGTGAGCTTATGTCTATACAGGACATCCCTGACTGGCAACTTGCGATGAACACAATGCTAGTTCAGGTCCTGCAGCCGATGATCCAAGCCTTTGGGCTGAATCCTGGACCAATCCTGGACCATCCAAGCCCAAACCAGCACGAGCGCCTCTCTGTTCAAGCATGACCTTGTACAGGACACGATGTTTATAGAGGGCCTCTGGTTGAAGGCCTGCCGGAAGAGATTTACTCTATCTCACCACATGGAAGTGGCTTGGCAGCGTCTCGGTCTTGGGGCAGGAGTTGGACCAGCCGCTGACTAGCTGACGCATGGGCCAGGACAGCCACAACCGTAGGAAGCACTGATGGGGGTGCTCCAGGGGAGCCGCCAGACGTGCACAGAGCTGAGAAAAAAACAGGCAGTCAAGTTTAAGAAGGAAATCAGGAACATCCCTCCCCCCTTTGTCCTTGCCCAGATACATTACCTCTCTTCTCACGTACTCATACCTGCCCCCCCAGACGAGATTGAACACGTCTCTAGTGAGGCCACGTCGCATGTAGCGGGGCATGGGGTACACATGGGCAACGTAGAGGAGAGTAGGAAGAATATCTGCTTTCAGGGCTAACACCTTACCGATGAAGGACAGGGACCTGGTCTTCCACAGCTCCATCTTATGTCTCGCAATAGCCAAACGCTTTTCCCAGTTTACTCGGGCAGCACCTTCTGCTAAGAAGTAGACCCCCAGTACCGTTTTCATAGTTTAAATACGCAGTTTTTGCATAGTTTTAACAAAAACTATGGTAAGTATGCAACATGTACTTGTCCACGTACTTGTATCTCGTAACTTGTTCCCTCGGATCGGAGTGACCCGTGATTAGTTAAATGTGTTAGGCTGCACTTGCACTTTGACCAATCACTGCAATCAACTGTGAAGCTTTTTTGAAAGGTGAGAGTTACCACAGCATCTCTTCTTTTTCTGCTCCACTGTACAGCAGGAAAACCACACACAGAGACAGTATGTTAAAATGCTCTCCATGGAGCAGTGATAGAAGGACAGCAACAGTTTCTGGGAGATGTTGTTGTTTCTGTGGACCCTTAGAAAGAAGAGTCTCTGCTGTGCCTTCTTCACCAGCTCTGTGGTGTTTACGCCCCAGGTCAGGTCATCACTGATGTGGACCTCAAGGAACCGGAAGTCTGTGACCCTCTACACACAGTCCCCATTAATCATTAATGATGTAGTGTCTGTTTTACTCTTTCTGATGTCAATGATCAGTTCTTTAGTTTTGGACATGTTCAGGAGCAGGTTGTTGTCTCTGCACCACTGAGACGGCCACACCACTGAGACGGTCGCACAACTGAGACGGCCTCACAACTGAGACGGCCGCACCACTGAGACGGTCGCACCACTGAGACGGTCGCACAACTGAGACGGTCGCACAACTGAGACGGCCTCACCACTGAGACGGCTGCACCACTCAGACAGCCGCACCACTGAGACGGCCTCACCACTCAGACAGCCGCACCACTGAGACGGCCTCACCACTCAGACGGCCGCACCACTGAGACGGCCTCACCACTGAGACGGCTGCACCACTCAGACAGCCGCACCACTGAGACAGCCACACCACTGAGACGGCCTCACCACTGAGACGGCCTCACCACTGAGACAGCCGCACCACTGAGATGGCCGCACCAATGTGGTGTGGTCTGCAAATTTGACGAGGGTGTTGTTAGAGTGGGGGGGGGGGGTGCAGTCATATGTATAGAGGGAGTAGAGTAGGGGGCTCAGCACACAGCCCTGTGGGGATCCTGTACTGAGGCTGAGAGCCGTGGAGGTGTAGCGGCCTACTCTAACTCTCTATGTGTGCCCTGATAGAAAGTTCTTCATCCAAAGACGTGTTGCATTAGGCAGTCCCAGATCCAACAGTTTACACACCAGTCTGTGAGGAAGGATGGTATTAAACGCAGAGCTATAGTCTACAAAGAGAAGTCGGGCAGAGCTTCCTTGCTGCTCCAGATGGGTTAGCGTAGCATGTAGGGCTGAAGCTACAGCGTCTTCCGTGGACCTATTTGCTCTATATGCAAACTGATGTTGGTCAAAAATGGGAGGTAAGAATGATGTCTGGAACACATGTATATGCCCTTAACGTCTGTAGATTCAAGTATTTTTATTATTATTATTATTTTTTTTTTTCTTCTTCAATTGGTTTTGTGCAAAAAAATAAAATATATGACAATTTTGAGTAATTACCATTCCTTAGTAAATGCCCAATATCTATTGCAGTACCATAATTTTGAAAACAAAAAATTTTCCGTTTCAAAATGTCTATGAAGATTCTCAGTCGTCCAGGAGAGGTTATCTGGACGTTTAGTCATGTCCGCTGGACTTTCTTTTTAAAAGTGTGCGGAATGTGTATACGTATACAGCAGAGTTACGCTTTCTTAAGATATTAACAAATTAATATAACGAATGAATATAACTATAATAAATTAAATTAATATGCCTAGTTTCGCTTATTTAAATACAGTCTATGTATTAGTTAATTGTTTATTCTTTACTGTTACTATTCAGATACGATACCTGTAGGGCTTTTAATTTGAAAGACTTAAACTGGACCGACCTTAATATTGCTAAATCGACGTCATTACGCAAGATACGTCGTAAGATGGCGTGTAACTGTTCAGTACAAGTGAACGAACAGCGCTGTGCTTATAGGAGATGAATCTGTGTTTTCGTGATTGAATACTTTTTTATTAACATTTTGGTTCTTCTGTGAGTAACGTTCAGTTTACAGCATGGGAGATGACAGTGTCGTTCACAAAGTATGTAGCATTAAAGCGCTGTTAGGGATAATAGCAGGGGCTGGCGCGTCCTACGGCATATACAAACTTCTGAGCCGTGGAAACGGTGCAGCCGGCACCGCTGAGCGGGTCACCGACGGCTCCGAGTGTGAGGCCGGGGCCGTGCAGCCGGGGACGCTGCGAGCCAAAGTGTCCGGGCTGTCAGCGGCCTGTAGAAGTGGACGAACCGACCACGTCTCTTCAAGTATGAGCAGGAAAAAGTCAGACTATATCTCGGCTGCTTTTACTGTATTGAAACTGTAATGGAAAATACCAAAAACGAGATGCATTTCGTGTGTGATACCTAATAGAACTGAAAATATTCATGCCACACATTCATTTCACTTGTTTTAACACCTTATTTCGGGTTGGCGTGTGAGTCGTTACTCTGCATTAAAATGCTAATATCTTCAGGTACTTTGGAGCTGCATCATGTAGAGAAGCTCTTATCTATGCTCCAAGCGCGCGCCGGTCCCACTGCCAGAGCGCGAGTGTTAATAACTTTAGGCAACGTGGCTGCCTTTTCTGTGAACCAGGTGAGTCCGCATCAGGAAATTATTCAGTACTCTCTACTTATTTAGTTATTTATTTTATAAAAATCCCATCTTGAATAAAAGACATTGGTGTTCTTGTATTTTTAGTCTGCATACGTCTATGATGTGTTTCGTTTCACTTAGTTTTATTTAACTTTCTAGAACTTTATTCGAGAATTGGGTGGAATTCACATCATCGCTGGACTGTTGTCTGACCCTGTGCCTGAAATCCAAGTACAGACCTTGAATGTGCTGAATAACTTGAGTATGAATGTCACAAATCAGAAAGAGTTAAAGGTAACTGTACTGAGTAATTTCACTTAACAAGAATAGTTCATACTCTGTAATTAACTAATTTATGTTTCTTCTTACAGGTTTATGTTCCTCAAATTTTGGAGCTGATAGAAATTTCACCAGTGAATTCTGACCTACAGTTGGCCTGTTTAAGATTACTAACCAATTTGTCAGTCACAAACTACCATCAGCATCTGCTGAGCAATTCAGTACACCTATTTTTGTCTCTTCTGGTTGTGAGCAGTGAAACATTAAAGGTATTGTAAACAATTTAAAATCTATGGTATATTTCTCCTACACACACACACACACACACACACACACACACTGTATCACAACTTGTCCATCATTTAATTGTTACAGATGTTAGCTGCCAAGTGCCACTACACATGCATCATTGTGTACTTGGCACATTTTGATCTCAAAATTCATTAAAATGAACATCAGGTATTTTTGACAAACAAATTTTACAGAACAAGGCTAAAAGTATTTTATAGACATTTATAAATTGTACTATATACTGAATTCAACATATGTGTTGTTCTCCCAGATACAGGTGTTAAAGGTGCTTGTGAATTTATCCTCTAACCCTGATATGATTGAAGACATTTTGCAAGCACAGGTAAGCTTGGTTATGAATGTTGTTGCTTGTAACTAGACCTTTATTGTTAGACCTGAACTCCACAGCCAAAAGACCAGCAGAATTAATTCCACGTTTTTATTAGCAAACTGCTTGTCTTTGTGACTCTTTTTATACATGCCTATCAAAGGTTAAACATACTGACCATTAAAGTCTTTAGACTGACAGACAACAACTGCTCTGCAGTCATTAAACACAGTCATTAATACACATGGAACATTAAGACAAGTTTAGAAAGGTTTTTCACTATTTCTTTATATTGTGCACAGCTATCTGATATGATGTATGCACAGCTGTGTGATACTATGCTTTGGATTTAGCTAATCTACAGCTTGTTTGTTTACTGTGCAAATGTTCTTCAGGCTCCAGCATCCCTGGTTCTGCTGTTTGACAGCTGCACACACCCTGGTGTTCTCCAGCGGCTCCTCACGTTCGTGGAGAACCTGAAAAGGTGGCACCACCTCCTCCAGGATGGCATGTTGCGCTGTAGTCATGACTCTGTCTATCATGTGCTGCTTGCTGAAGCTTCACCTCTCCAGGGCAGACTGCTGCTTCTCCTGGCACACCCTGATGATGAGGTCAAGACCCAGGTGGCTCGTCTTCTCACCTGAGAACTATCCCCCCCTGCAGTGCCTTCAGACTATATAGACCTGTGAGACCGGCTAGTGGAAGTCAATCTTTCAGCACCTTTTGCTCCCAGGGCTCTTCTATGTGGAACCTGCTGGCCTGTATAGTTTAACTTGGCTATTTGGGGGCACTACAGCTTTCCACTCCTGTGCTCAATGGCTGAGGAAGGATGACAGTCTGATCAAACCGTACAACTGGCCACTGGCTCCTTGGGATAAATGTGGGGTGCAGCTTAGGCACAACCCATAGGTGTGAACGACCACACTAAGGTTTTGCTTGAAAAGGCTGGTGCTTCTCCAGCTTCTTCTCCTTGTCACATGTGAAGAAAGCCAGTATATGCTGGTGATCAGCTTGTTGATGATGGGAGCCCTTTAATTCTGTACGCCTGCATTGTACTTCTCTGTGCATAATTGCACACAAGCTCAGTACCTAACCCTGTATAACCCTAACCCTGGGTAAAAGTGTTTGTTGGAATGACAGCAGATTAATTTGTTTTTGAACAGATGTCAGGTTTAATAACAGCTTTTCTGTGGTATATAGCAGGTTTTTGTTTTGTGCACATGCTCTATATTGGCAGCATATAAAGTTTATTAGTCTGGATTTTGGGTTTCTATATTCCTTGTCTGTAACTTATGTTTTCTGTTCTTCCCCAGTGAGATTTTCAGAAACTTCCAGCTACAGGATTTTCTATTTCCATGTCATGCTTTTTAATGGACTCTGGTCTTCTCATTGACAAAAACCAAAAAGATGCTGTAACATACTCTGACTTCTCAAGCCATACTCTTTGGTGGCCAGTTCATACGTGTGATTCCTCGTGCTCCTTCAATCCATTTTACAATTTATATATATATAAAATTTATTTATTTGAGAGAGGGGGGGAGCAGGAGAGAGGGAGTGGGTGAGAGGAGAGAGGGGCAGCAGGGGAGAGTGAGAGGAGCAGGGGGGGGGAGAGAGGGAGAGTGAGAGGAACAGGAGAGAGGGAGAGTGAGAGGAACAGGAGAGAGGGAGTGGGTGACAGGACAGAGGGGCAGCAGGGGAGAGTGAGAGGGGAGCAGGACAGAGGGAGTGGGTGACAGGAGAGGGGAGCAGGACAGAGGGAGTGGGTGACAGGAGAGGGGCGGCAGGGGAGAGGGAGTGGGTGACGGGAGAGGCAGCAAGAGAGGGGGAGACAGTGAGAGGGGAAAATAATTCCTAAAATATGATCAAAATATGCAGATGTTCCAAGTACAAATAAAACACACTTTAAATGTGAGTTAGCAAGAAACAAATTACAACAGCACATATTTTTTGTATCTGGCCACACCTGTACTTCCTCAATATGTCATTGAATTAATTGCACCAATCAACAACCAACACATGCATTCCTACAATTAACACGCACGGTGCTTGTTTATGAAGACACAATAACAATGCTTAGTTTTGATTCCCTATAAAGTACCATACCAGCTGGTCTCCCCCTTTGGTCCTAAGTATTTTTGTACTATATTTGAGGTCAAAGCATTGAACCTTCTAGAGAAATTACCGTACTTTCAGGTATATGACTTAGTTAGCATGTGTACTAAATTGGCAAGTTGGATGAAATACACCCCTGGAGACTTGAATTCTTATGCATCATTCAGGTTTTTGACAAAAGTAACACCACACCATAATATCTATGATATATTTGTCTCCATGTTAAAACTTGCCAAAGCTTAATGTGGAGGAATTTACTTTGTGTGACAGTAAAAAGTTAAAACGTGAAAAACATTTATGTCTACACACTACAACATGGCAGTTTCTCCTGAACATTAAACAAAAAAAAAAAAAACCCCTCGGTCAGGATGAGTTGAAAGCATTTTCTTGCGCGTTATTCCGAATCCCCTTTCATGATTTCTCTGAGACAGACTGTTGCATAGCAAGACGAGTCCAGGTCAAAAGACAGGACAAGGTTAGAGTTGGAGGGGTGAATAGATGAGGAGCTGTTCTGCCCTTGTTCACTGTACAGAGATCCATCAGAACCATGTAGAACGTGTGTGACATTCTGGGGGAAAGCCAACAGGGGGCGATAGCAGCCTGGCAGGTTCAACTTCAGTGTACTGACTCTGAACTGACAGTTCTGCAAGCCATCCAACACCATCCTCTGTTGGTACCATGTTCCCACAATGTTTTCAGGGTATTTCACTGTGTTGCCAAGCATAGGCAGAAGTACCTTGAACAAAGCAGAGGAGAAGCAGAGGTCAGATGGACAACATCTCTGTCTGACAAGAAGGAGACTACAAGTAAACATGCATACCTGCCCGAGGGAATAGGTACCATCTGCTTCTTCTTGAGCTGATACAACATGAATCTATGAAACAGTTAAAAACATATGACGTAAATGATGTTTATTTAGTAACAGTAAAAGGGGCAAAAGAGCTGTACTCAGTCAGACACCACAGCTTTAGCTCTTTTCTGAATCAGGTGTCTTAGAAGAATACTAGTGAAGAAAAGAGAAGCATGCCATGCTTTATGGCCTCTTACCTGATGAGGGTGTGCTGAGAACTCACTGTTTTCCCACACTAGGTCACCTTGCACAGCACGACGGCCCAGCTGCTGCAGTCTGTATGTGGCAGCATCGTTCCATATTCGACTGCAGTAGGCATGTGCGTAGAATACACGCATGCCGTAGGGCAGACTGAGCCATGCCCGGGTACAGCCTTCACGCCCTGTCCCGTAGCGGTGCAGAGCACGCAGAAGCAAACGTTCTCGTACTTTGTGTTCCGGCATCAGAGCCAGACTTTCCTTGGCTCTACCTAGACAAGAGGGTCAGAAAGAAGAAAAGGTAAACAGAAGGTAAATGCGGAGCCACCAGGGCTCCGGACTGAGGTACCTGAATGGAAACCTTCTGCAGATACCATAACTGAGACAGATGATTGTGCAAGTCTGTCAGCTGTGTGTGACACATTTTATACCGCATCAGCATTCGTCAGTGGCCTCACCAGTCTGAAGAAAAAGGCATTTGGCCTTATTCTGAGGGTCGTCTTCCCCTTCCTCTGGGGCAAAAAACAGCTGTACAGCAGTGATCTGACAAATTAAGGGGGAAAAAAAAGGCCACACTAAAAACCATGAGTTTAGAAGCACCACAGCAACATACGTGCATGTAACACCCATATACAACTAAACAAAGACACATAAATCCACATTGTTCTGAGTGTAATTAATCTGCTGTACATATCTACATAACCACTTAATAAAAAGGTGAATTCAGATTTTTTAGAAAATTCAAATCAACCAAGCATGTAAAAAGAAAGGTCCATTGTACCATATCATCCCTGAGTAGTGCTTGTCCAATCTGGTCAGCCTGACAGCTCTGTCCAGTTCCAAATCTCTGTGGTCCATAATAATTTACAAAGCCATTCATCTGAAAGCAGGACACCACAAATATTCACAAAACATTTAGTGCAAGCATGCACACACGCACACACACAGGTTAGGTTTTACTGGAGACAGACAGATTGGTTATCTGAACAATTATTTGACTTACTTCTGTGTTGCTTACTGCCTCATGCACTATCTGCGCCATGTCTCTGGTAGAGTTCGAAGACCTCGGTCTCACATCTCTAACAACTAGGTCAAAGTGATTCCCTTTCAGTTTTCCAAGACTCAGAGGTTCAGACACATGACGGATGTGCGACAAATTAATTCCTTTCTTCTCAAACTCAGAACTCTTCTCTTTCAAGCTACAAATAAATGTAGCACACAGACACATTAAGGACACTAACCCTAACCCTAACCCTAAGGACACTAACCCTAACCCCTAACCCTAACCCTAATCCGTTTATCCACAGGGTCAGAGTTCACGTTACAGCACACTTTAACCACTTATTCAGAAAAGACATACTTCACAGCTTTAGCAAAGTTTCAAAACATTTATATCTAGGACTTTTTTTTATTACAAGCCCAGTCTCTCAACTACTGTACATTAACATATGGATAGAGAAAGAATTAAATCTACCGATCAATTTTCAATAGATGCCTATGCAGATGTACCGGTTAGGAGAGACTTTCTTCACAGCCATGGACTGGTAGGTGACTGCTCTTTTGTCTTTGATGCCAGCATACGTGAAGTCAGATGGCAACACGCCCAGAGCTGAAGACATGTAGTTTACAGCTTCCAGAGTTTCCACATTTTCCTTTTTCAGAACAAAGGCTGCTTGAAGTTAATGTACATGCAAATGACCACGGTTAATTTCAACTACCAAGAATCTGTAAAAAAAAAAAGTCTTAAAATTGTAAAAAATAATATGGTGCACAAACATAAAAACAGAACATCAGTAATAATCACATTTAAGGTGTTTTCTTACCTGTATATCTAACACCATCCTCACAGTCACTAGTTTTTCTCTTTCTAGGTGCCCAGTTCTTCTCTCTAAATCTCACCGTAATCACTGCTGATTGGAGCCCTTGGCTCACCTTGCCAGGAAAGCTTTTGGTTTCTAAGAGTTTCCCAAAATGCTTGTTGAGAAAATGATGTACTTCTGTCCTGTGCTCTTTACTGCCATCTGGCCTGAAAGTAAAGACAGAGTCGTAAACTTTGGCATGTATAAATCTAAAGAACCCTTGTGATTCTTCTTCTGAAACCAGCTGCGAAAGCTCTTTGTAAACACAATCTTCTTTCACTATAATTTCATTTTTCCTGGTACACGTCATTAAATAAGGAAATCTGTGCCGTACTGCGTGGTGCACGGCTGCCCTTTGACATTTGTCTGGAAACGATCCGAGAGATAATATTTGACGAGATGGGTTTGGGAGGCTCAGCCGAATTTCCATAGCAAACTTTTCAAGCTCATCATTAACCACGGCGTTCAGACTCTGCTGCAGATGAGCACCAGTCTCATTTGCTCCATCAGCATCCCGAGCATCCCTTTCCTCTACAGGAAACACCGGTATTTTGTCTTCTTCCAGTTTCTGAATTGTCACAAGACTTTCTTTCTGCTCAGACTTTGGCTCAGGTTGAAAGACTGCTGCACAATTTGCGGAACCTACTAATGGAGCACAAGGGTCTTGCAGAGAGTCTGTGTTTACTAGTTGTCCATCACTATTAATTTCGGTAACTATAAAGTCACTGCTCCATTTTTTTATAACTCCACGAAAACCGTCATGGGCCGAAATAAAGCAAAAAACCCCGCTTGTGTTCTCTTTTTCCATTTTACGGAATACGTCTTCATACAATTTACAAGTGTTTATTTTACAGTTTTCCTAGTGGTCTCCTTCCTTCCTTCGTACAGGACTTTTGGATTTGTTTTTGTCCCTGTCTCAGTGGACACTTATTGCTGTATACGCAGACTGTGTATTTCACCAAAACACCAAATTCTTTTCCATTATCATTCCTCGTATTACGTGGCTTTCCTGCACCAAGCTGTAAAGACCGTGCAGCGCAGAGTAGCCTACTTAAAACATGTCGGACTGTTGCAGCAAGTCCGCACGGTTTGGCGCGTGCTCGGTATGTTTCAGCGGATCCCGCACTGTTTGGCGCGTGCTCGTATGTTTCGGCGGATCCCGCACTGTTTGGCGCGTGCTCGTATGTTTCGGCGGATCCCGCACTGTTTGGCGCGTGCTCGGTATGTTTCAGCGGATCCCGCACGCTTTATTTTAAGTCCCGCGTGCTTTGTAACAGGATTTCCGCGTCACGTGTCTCATGGCAGTACAGTTAAAGGGTTTGTGTTTTTAACCGAAAAAAATTCCATTTAAGGTGAAAAAACATTCAACCAGGAAGTTGCACAGTTTTGGAAATTTTTAGATTTTTATTATTATTATTATTATTATTTTTTTGCTAAATTAAACTTCCGTGTTAATTCCGTGTTGAAACTTTAACATAAATCGCATAAAAAGTAAGCCTTGTTGATGTTGTCTAAATTAAATGGCTATCAGGCATTTGTAAATATTTCGAATAGTGGGAATAAAAATAAATATTGACATTGTATACCATGGGCTTTATTCGTGCATTTGTTTCATAATGAATCTTTTTTTAATTAATTTTATGGAATATATAACAGAACGTATTTGTTTTTCAGGATGACCAAACTGATAACCTCATCTACATTCATACGGAACCTAAACTATAAAAAAATCCGCGAACTTTCCGATTTTCTGGATCCTCAGGATAATTGGAAGAAGGTTTTTGTGGACATCTACAAATCTACAGGAGAGCCAAGATACACGCAAAGCCATCTAAGGTACTTGCAAGAAATATGAAAAATATTTTACTTTTTGTTCTTGTATAAGGTTATGTCCAAGGACAGGACGATTTGTGATTTAACACCGACGAGCTAATGTTTAATAAAACCACTGATATTTGCACCTGGTTCAGCACGTATACTGATGAATAACCAATATTAGCTGTTTCTACCTTTCTGACTATTGTCATTAACAGGAAGTTTGAGAGACTGGTGTCTATGGGGAAGAGTCCCACGGCCGAGCTCTTGGCGGACTGGGGTACCACTAACTGTACAGTTGGAGACTTGGTAGATATTTTGGTGAAGAATCACCTTCTGGCTGCAGCAGATCTTTTGCTCCCAGGTAAACCAAAGGTCTGAAGTCAAAGACACTTCTCATGTGTAATGTTTGTCAGAGTTCATAGACCTTACTTGTAGCTGAGGACAACTGTCTTCCACCTTAAATTTATAACAGGTCTGCAGCGTCCTCCACTGTACAGGAGAGTCACAGGGCACGTGCTATATACAGTACAAACATATTCTTTTTCTCACCCCCATGCCAGGTTCTGTTTCCAGTGTAAATGTTGCCTTTGAAACAGGACACCAGTTGTCTTTGCAAATGACCACAGCACTGGTGGAAGATGAAGAGACAGCCAGTGACTTGGGTTTGTGGCTGTTCAATTATTCAAATAATAGTTTTTGTCAAGGGAGCTTGACAAAACAGATAAATGGAATAGAACATTAAGTTAATGGCTTTGCTTTAATTTGATACAATTGTCAGAAATGTGGCATGATTAAGGTTAATTTCTCAAGCCGCAGTGTTTTTAACTTTTATATTTCATTTACCTAGTGAGGAACAACATGATTTAGGGATGTTTTGATGTGATGTTGCTGTTCGATTTTGCCAGAAGGTGGCAGTAGCATTCTTTTTTTTAATTGAGTATGCACTGTGTCTGTGTGCCTGCAATGTACAGACTTCCACAGATTTTCATTTCAAGAGCTCCTACAGATGACAGACAACTTTGATGACCGACCGGCATCAGAGGGTGGGAATCGTGTGGGTGAAGGGGGCTTTGGCGTGGTGTATCGTGGCTCTTTCAGACAAACCGACGTGGCTGTGAAGAAACTCAGCTATGTGAGTTGACCATGGTGATGAAGGACATTACATTAGAACAGTGGTACACTTTATGGTCCTGTCTCAGGTGGCATTCTTTAGAGTAGGCCACATTGATTTTCACAATAACTGCTCATCTGTTGGTTGTATGCAAGGTTTGGGTGTGGGCTGCATCACTATAACTTTGTGCATTCTTTACAAAGCATTCATGTGGAAATGACATTTCTGCTTATTTCTGTTCCTTTCAGATGGATGATGTTTCTCCACAAGAGCTGAAAATTCAGTTCAAACAAGAGATCCAGACCTTGCAGACGTAAGCAGTGGTTTTCTTCTTCCACAGGCAGATCATTGTGAAAATATGTAGAAGACACTTTCACATTACCTGACTGACATGCATCCAGCTCGGTGTTTGTAATGTTAACGCTGGTGACAACAGGTACTGTACACACAGAAACTAGCATTACAAAATCACCAGAGATTTCCACAAAAGGATTCTAGTAATTTATTCATTTGGCAGACACTTTTATCGAAAGCGACTTACAACATTTCACATACGTGTCACAAGGAGCTGGCGTTGGGTGTCTTGGTGGCTGGGCTGGGATTTGAACCGGGACGTTTCTGCATCGCAGCTTTATCTTCTACCCATTGAGCCACCAGGCTGCCTCCATCCATTTATTTTAAGGATGTTTGTTGTCTTAAAGGAAGGATTGTTGAAATATTTGTGTCACTGACAGCTGTCTCCTGTGCCCTGCATCAGACTAAAACACAAAAATCTAGTTGAACTGGTGGGCTTCTCTCATGATGGGGACCATCCTTGCCTGGTGTACTTGTACATGTGCAATGGGTCACTGCTGGACAGACTGGCTTGCCTTGTGAGTGAAGATATACTACTCAAAATACCATAAATCTAAATACCATGAATGAAAAATAAAATCACAACAGAATACGCATACTAAATACACTCCTGCTCCTGGTCACTCTTGAGAAAATGCAGTTTTTTTATTCCTCTAAAGTGCCATGATTTGAAATGCGTTTAAAAAAAAAATGGATTTTTGTTTCAGGGTGGGACGCCCCCTCTTTCGTGGACCAGAAGGTGCCTCATAGCGGCAGGTTCAGCAAAGGCCTTGGAGTATCTGCATAGCCACCACCATGTGCACAGAGATGTGAAGAGGTATCATAGATTTTGTATCATAATGTGTTGAGACAGAACAAGCATGGAGCCCATAAGGATCTCCTAACTTTATACATCTGAATGCCAGATTTTTTAAATGTTAAGCAACTTAAAATTTGAAATTAACTATTATTAATTGGATAAAACACTTAATACTGAAATTAAGTGTTTTATGCAGTTTTCTTTTGTTCTAAGCAATGATTATTCCAGTATCACCTGGTGACTACACCAGTGCATCCTGTTCTGCTTTACAGTGCAAACATTTTGCTGGATGAGACATTTGAGGCAAAGATCTCTGACTTTGGCCTAACACGAGCCTCTGCCAGGCATAGTTCTTCAACTGTGCTCACAGAGAAGATTGTGGGGACTACAGCCTACATGGCTCCTGAAGCTCTGAGAGGGGAGATCACTCCCAAATCTGACATCTTCAGCTTTGGTGTTGTATGTAATTTTCTGCAAAGGTAGACTTACTAAACCAGAGGCGCATTTGGCCAGTCTGGTATTTCCAGTCTTATTTTGGCAGAAAATGATCCCTTTCTCCTGATCTCGGATGACGTTCTGTCACCTCCAGGTGCTGTTGGAGGTGTTATCTGGACTTTCGCCAGCTGAAAACGGCCGTGAACCACAGTTTTTGGTAAGCAAACGTGTCCCTCCTATGTAATGCAGTTATACTTCATTATATCAATGTTGTACAAAACAGCTGTTTTGCTGATATATTTTCGAGTGTATATCAGTTAATATTAAAATCTCATAGATGGAAATGAAAGATGAAATTGAAGATGAGGAAATGACGCTAGAAGATTTCGTGGATAAGAAGATGGAAGACTGGGACCAGGCATCAGTGGAAAAAATGTATTCATTGTCCAAGAACTGTCTGAACGAGAGGAAGAACAGACGCCCCCAAGCACAGGAGGTCTGTCTTTGTATGGTCAAAGAATGGGTCGCACTTGCAATGCCCACAAATCGCTGGTGTTTCCCATCTGTAAAGATGTACAAAACCAGCTGAACCACATCTCTTTCCCATAAAATATTACTTATTGTCCAGTTATGAAAACTGCAGCTGCTTGGAAACAAAAGAACAAAAACTACAAGAATTTTGACTGACGTGGACTTAAAGTACACCTCAGCCACCATTGCCGTCAATACTAATTTTCCCAATTGTAACAAAGGTGTTAAATTTAAAGGTAAAAATTTAAATCTAATGAGAGTAACACTGGCCTCTAAGATCAGTTTCCTTCTTTTCTTCACAGGTGGTAGCAGACCTTGAAGACATGCTTACGATGCTGTCATTGGGACATTTACATCACCAGAGTAAAGCTTAAAGTTCAGAAGATGCAGGAGAGCTTATTCACCTTCCGAACAATGCAAGTGCTCTATCTCACAATAAAGCACTTTTCCACAAAGAAACTGCTTCACAGCATTGACAGCATTTTAGCTAAATACACTCCAGCTTCTTGTCAGCGTTGCAGAAATACTGTTGTACTCTTAGCTGATTAAATTTTAAAACTCATACAGCCTGGTGAAAGCTCTAAGCAATTAGTCAGAATCCTCTCGTGAATGCCAAACAATAAGATCAGAAACCACAAAGACAACATTTTGACCAAATAAGACCTTTATATTCATCTGTGTAATGTAATTTAAGTTATTTTTCATTTTTGCCATTTTCTTAAGACTTTTTTTTTTTAAGAAAACAAGTATTTTTGACAACATTATGTAAATATAGACAGACATCCATAGTATGGAGTGGTTTGTCCAGCGTGACTCAGTAGATAGTGCTTTTCATCATCTCCAAACTGATCTTATTGTACTGGGCACGTGTAGTCTGCACCCTTACTGCATGTGTGGCATGTCTACCGCATGGTGAGCAGGTCTCACACACACACAGACGAAGAATACGCAATGTGTTTTTAAACCGATAGGAGCGAGAAATAAGAGCATGTACAACAGACATGACACGTATGTACAGCACATGCATAGAAAAATAGCTCCTCAGCACGTTATAAAACAAAGTTATATCAAATTAGCTCTCCTGCACTAAACAATAAATGGTGACAGCTACAAAATTACTAAACCATTGTAAATACGGGATGGTCCCACTTGCCCAAAAAAAAATTTTTATTGATTGGGATTTTCATCCAATTTAAGTAAATCTCATTAGTAGACTTCCTACTGCATTTCATAACCTCACAGTTGACAGTAAAAATTTTTCCATATTTTAATAAACATATTGTAAATATTTTAACGCATGTGCATGCTATTCAGCAACTGGCAAAGAGAAACTCGCACTTGTCTTGGAGTAGTGTTGTGCAGAGGTCAGTCACACTCATTCTGGGGACTCCATGAAGGGATTACAGAAGGTACTTCCAAAATCATCACATTTTATACTACTTGGAATGTTCCACCATTGACCATGACGGAAGGGTGATCAGTCATCTTCATCGTCACCCTCCCCAGCCCCGCGGATCATCCTACGCCCTCCTCTTTTTCCAGCGGGGCCTTTGGGCTTTGCAAAGGCCTGCCTGTGTGCATGTTGCTTGGGATGAACCTCTTCATACAGGAAGTCACTGGTTAGCTCATCTCCACTTTCGATCTCCAGCTGAAAACAAGGATGGCAGTGGAATGTCTCAAACAACGTGTGGTACAATGGCACGTAGACCAGTCCTCTTCATGTTATGTTTCCTGTCAGCACTGTTTGAATTTTCAGAAAAATGGTGTAAGTTTGATGATGTGATCATGGGTGCACTTCCTTACCTTTTTAGCTATTTCAATGCAGAGGTTCTTTTCCACCATGTCTACGAGGGGACTCTTACAGCTGGAGTAAAGCATTCTCTCCTTAATGCTGCACTTGTAGCCCGGCATGGAATAAATGAACACTGCGAAAGTCAGCAAGGTTCATGTGTCAGAACAGATCAAGGGAGCAATCCTACAAAGAAAAGGATGCTTTCCCAACCCTGTCTGAGCTGGATGGAAACCATTCCGTTGTCATGACAACATGCCTTCCAGGTGTTCCTAACAACGCCCCATTTCCCCAGAGCACATAATTTTCACCGTTACATAATACGACCCCACACTGAACATCGGCAAACAGAGATGGTACTTCCTGTTTACCGGTGGATTCCAGATAGTCTCCCTCATGAGAATGCTTGTAGAGGAAGAAGTGGTAACGTGCAGAATCGTTCGGGATCCGCTTCGGCAGCTCTTTAAGTTCTGTGGGAACTGTGCTGGACAACTTTATGCTCTCTTGTTGGAAATCTATTTCCTGTTGATACGCAAAAATACAACTCACTGATATAAATATTATATATATATATATATAGAGAATTTTGTGTGTAAGTACAAGAAAACCTAATAAAATTACTTTCTACTTATCAAAGAAACACAGTCAACATTGTGAGAAATGTTTTACCATCACAAAATGGCATTTATCATTTATAAGCACAATATAAACTGTCAAAACAGTGTCTAATCAATCATTAGCACAATACAAATTGTGTAAAAATCATGTCTATCAATCACTGCCACAACAGAAATACAACAATGTAACTGGCAGAACCATTATGTGACATGAAGAGGAAGTGCAGTACTGGAAAAATCCGAAAGAGCACAAAAACACATTGTATGTAAACCAATACTAACAGTACTACTGCAGGTGACAGCATCTTATTGTCTTCAGTTCAACTTCTGTAACTAACTCCACCATCATAAACCAAGGCTGGACCGGTACACCCCTAACCAACCAATCAGAAGCCCTTCATGCACAGGCAGCCTGATTGGTTCGGCTCTGTCACCGTTTGCTCAGAGTTGTCTTACAAGCTGAATGTAGTTCAGCTTCTTGTCCCTGAACCGCTCCAATGCCTGGACAGCTTCGTGATCCATGGGAAAAGCCACGCCTTGGAGAGTTTGCTGTTTGGTATCCACGCTGATGTCTGTCTGCACCTGAAACAAGGACCATCAGCCTATAAGGCCATCCCTAAAGAACAGTCAAAACAGGGCTGGGCTCTGAGGGGAAAAACTGAACCAAGCAGAATGTAATTTACAAAGCATACATATGCAGATCTCAACTTTACACAGCTGAATATGTGCAGTAAAACCATTAAACCTGGGTAAATAACAGCTGTCCAACAGTAGGGCCCCTTCTGGGATTTTAACAGTCTTCAGTTTGGCTCTTTAACCATTATGCTAACTGCTGGTTTAACTAATGTAGGTGTCTGCCCTAACTCAGCATCACTTGTGCAGCTACAAGTCAAGTAGAGAACAACAGAACAAGTCATGCCTGCTGTAGCCGTCTAGCCCTACACTGTGGTCAACAAACTAAGGCAAAGAAAGCAGGAGGACCGAAAATGTTAAAATACGGGAAACAGAACCAAGCAGAACAACAGGCAACAACTGCTGCAAGTGCTGAACCTACCGCTCACATTCTGGAACTTGTGAGGTCTATTAACACTTCAAAAACCACAAAATGAAAAGCTGACATGTGAAAATCTTGGGTATAATCAACTAATCTGATAAAACAGCCAGCCTGACATGGCTTGCTGTAGAGCAGAATGAGCGTGAGTTTATGTCATGTGAGGCAAGACACCAGCCCCAACTGCAGGACAAAACAGGAAACTCTAACTCTACAGCACAGCAGTTCTACTGTGAGCCCCAACACCATAATTATGACCTGAAATCCTCTTTTTACCCAATCTGCATATACAGATTAACCTTTGTTATCACTGTGCTCCTCCTGCTAGTCGTAAAACAAGGACAGCACAGCTTCCTGTGTATTTTTCTTTTTTTAAACGAGACAGTCTGCGTGCAGCAAATCTAAGCGAACAGACCTTTGCAACATTTCCTTTTATGGACACAGTGCAGGAAGGTATCAAGTCACTCACTCACTCTCACTCACACTGCACTCTGTAATTATGCGTGGGTAAGCACCAATGTCTTTGAAAGAATGCCAATTTAAATGCAAAACATGAACACAAAGTACAACTTTCACAGTGACAATGCTTGTTTTAAGCATATACATGCAACTTCAGGCAAACATTTTTGGCCATAGGAAGTTTGAAAACCTCAGACTAAATTCTACTACCACCCTCACTGTGCTTTGACAAACATACTCTATCGTTGTAGAGCTGTAATACTTTGTCCGCTGTAAAAGCTCAGCTCAGTTCCTGTTCCCCATAT
This sequence comes from Chitala chitala, assembly GCA_025773905.1. Classification (NCBI taxonomy): domain Eukaryota; kingdom Metazoa; phylum Chordata; class Actinopteri; order Osteoglossiformes; family Notopteridae; genus Chitala; species Chitala chitala. Next base: position 21,569 of record JABJVR010048358.1, read on the forward strand.
TTTCCTCTTTCCAGAGTGCTGCTTGTGCTGCACATATGTCTCTGTAGCTGGTCTGACTTAGCTTAATTCCGCATCATCAGCTCTGATGCGATTGATCCGCATCAGCACAACCTGGAAGCCAATGCTGAGCTTGGTTTTCTGAAGGTTGTGGAATAAGTACGTGTGGACAGATGCATTAACAGTTCCATATTTTTCTTTTGTGTCAATTACCCACCCTTACAGGCGAAAGGTTTAAACCTGATGTTTTCAAGAAGAAACTAAATGTTTCTGTTTAAGCACGTTTAAATTTCACAAAATTCAACTGAAAAACATGCAGGAGTAAACATGAGATTATATAAATCTCGATAGGTGAGTATAAAGCATGTTTAAGTGTGAAATGTGTGCCTGAAAGCTACCTCATTGAGTTTGATCTGCCTCAGTTCCTCCTCAGCAGCAGTAAGAGGAAGAGGAGCAGCTTGTGAAGTCAGGTATTTCCGGTAACCGCTTAATGATACATCGTCCTGGAGAACAAAAGGCAACATGATAAGACCTACTTGGGATTTGCCATGAGCAGCATTGACATACCAGGGCGGTGCTATTCAAACCAGCGTGCAGATTAGAAAACTCAGTAGTTTAGTAGTATCCTTAGTTTTGATTAGTGGCATATATTATAATGGAAAATGGTGATTTAAAAATCAACTGTTATGATACTTTTATATGTGAATATACAAGTATAATCATACTTTTACAGTTCCAAAGATCTCATCTTTAATGTGTCCTCCTCCAAACTCCTTCTTCAGAGTTGCTCTGGTAGCAGCATACAGCATCTTCTGACGCACCTATTGGTAAAGCAGCACATTTTGTACAGCTTCAGTTGCCTACAGTTTTGATTTTTACTTACAAACATTTTCCTGAGCAGTCTGATCTTGGATGACACATGCAATTCCTGCAAGCACAGTCAGAAGCTTGTTTGGAAAAAAAAAACAATACATTAATATAAACACCACAATTGCAGATGGAGGAGAGTTGCCTTTCATCTGCATTTTACATTTCCGGCTTCTGGAAAACCCTGCTTAAATTCAACAAACAGTACAAAATAATCTGAAGGCATTGAAATGTGGAAATTTTTATTTAGACCAATTACTTCTTTTCTTTGAAATGTATACATGATTGGTGCTACAGTTTTTGTAAGACCTTCCACCACAGAACACGACTTCAACAAGTCTAGTCTTGTCTTGTTTTTCCCAGTGATTTGGAATGTTCTGCCAAAGCTTTTGACTTCACTGATGTACCTATAAATGTACATGCCCTAAAATTTATGGATTAGGACATTATAATGCATGCTCTTGTTCTGATCTATGTGACCTACAGGAGAATGGTCTGGTGACCAGGCCAGGAAGATCCATTCATATCCTTGGCTATTAGTGGAGTCATGCCTGTAGAGAATGTATGAGGGCTGGTCATCCTCCAGCAGTGGTAAAACGTAGGAGTCGTATTCACGGTCCCAAGTCTGAACAGCTTGTTTAGTGCCTCCGAGAACCAGCTGCTCTGAAATGAGAAAAGCAAAATCCAAGCTTACAAGGATGAAGGTCACTGCATTACAGCATTTGACATTTCTGCGCGAAAAGCAGAAAATCTCAAAATGATAAAATTCACAAAATACACTACAGTAACTAAATTAGAAAGTAAAGCCACGATTCTAACACACTGCATCAGGTGTGGGTTTAACCAGGAAGGGTAATGGTTGTAGATGTGGACATTAAACATACGTCAGAGAAGGAAATAAAAAACATACCACCGTCAATGACAATCTTCAGGACACGATAATCTCCATTCCGTGCTTTTGCAAAAATGTCTTTCACTTCTTCAGAGGCTGGGATGAGAAGTATGAAACTGAGTAGGCTGACAAATTCTCTAAACATCCAAAGACAACTACTTTGGGCTTTCATGCACTCTGACAACACCATATTACTAATTTTACCATTAAGAAAATACATACCATGCATCGTCATTACTTAATGTCATAGAATCCCTGCTTACAGCTGGTAGATTTAGTAAATTAAAATGAAGGCATGTGTCTTTAAAATCACTCAAATGTAATGTAAAAAATTAAGTACAGCACTTTAGTGCCACAAAGTTTGCAAAACTGAACATTCTAATGGAAAACCTAGGTGTGCAAATACCGAAGCAGGCGCATTCAATTTCCTTAATGTTAACAAGAAGACAAACATTATAGAATAGCAGCAAATCTTCTCATTGATATAATGTGGCTTTAACACAAGTAGAAATTCACCCAGATTACCATCTTGTTTTTCTTTGTTAAAAATGAGCCGTAACTATAGACTGTGCACAAATGGCTGCTTTTACTAAGTGATTTTTATGAGCTATCAAAATAGTTGAAGACAGGAAGAGAAAATTAAGGAAATATAAAATTTGACAAGGGTGCGATTTTTGTTTTGACTTTTCAATACAGTCCGATGAAATAAACCTGCCACTCATTTAAATCGCAGTGCAAGACATTCATGTTCGAAATGCATGATTACAGACTTGGTGTGAGTGTAAATATGGAGCAAAGCAGTCTGCAGTGTAGATGTGGTGCCAACAGGGTGTAGACGCAGTGCCCACAGGGTGTAGACGTGGTGCACACAGGGTGTCCACAGGGTGTAGACGTGGTGCACATAGGGTGTAGATGTGGTGTAGATGTGGTGCCAACAGGGTGTAGACGCAGTGCCCACAGGGTGTCCACAGGGTGTAGACGTGGTGCACACAGGGTGTCCACAGGGTGTAGACGTGGTGCACACAGGGTGTCCACAGGGTGTAGATGCAGTGCCCACAGGGTGTACACAGGGTGTAGATGCACTGCCCACAGGGTGTCCACAGGGTGTAGACGTGGTGCACACAGGGCGCACACGGATCTGTCGCACTTTGTTCGCCCCCGTTTAACCCCCGATGCTGCCGTCTCTACACGTCTTTACTCTACACATTCCTCCTAACTACACCGAACAAATCGAGTGGAGGAACAGCAAACTCACCATTGATCCAAAGCACGTACTAGCACAAGGTGTGTGTGTGTGTGTGTGTGTGTGTGTGTGTGTGTGTGTGTGTGTGTGTGTGTGTGTGTGTGTGTGTGTGTG
>JABJVR010048359.1:0-24680 GCA_025773905.1 Chitala chitala
CCCCCACACTGAGCTGTCTGCTATGACAAATTGCAGTAGATGGCGAGAAAATGCATTTTTAAAAGATTCTCTTGCAAACATCCTTTTTTTAGGGATGGATAGAATACCTCCCCATCCTTAATATACGTGGTCAAAAATGGAGAGTGGGAATATAGCAGCAATGTTTGCATTTGAATACTATGTCTGTGCACATCGGCAAAGCATTCTTTATTGCCTTAACAGCAAGTAAACAAGGGGGGAAGAGAGCTGCATGCCAAACATGCGGCCTCCAGACCGAGGGGTGTCGTAGGCCTGGAATCAAGTTACAGTGAAGTTAGATCCGCAAGGTCAGGTCGACCCATGTCAGACACAAGCGCATTAGAGTAAAGGCTCATTAGTGCCCGAGACAAGTACAAAACAGCCTTATCTGGTGGAGTGATCTCATCTTAACCGCATTACGCCGTAGCCGATGCTAAATAATGCACTCTGGCTCTGAGAACTTAATAGTGATGCATGCAAATCATACACATGCTCTTTATGAGGGTAATTAAATGAAATGAACTATCAGAAATGGCCTCTCTGCTAATGCTGCATACAAGTGTGATAACTGTGATGTATAATCTGTGAGTCTAACAAGATTTTAAAATAACATATCTATAATTTCTCAAAATGTTTCTCTGCAATTTAAAAAAAATGTTCTATGTTATAAACCAGAGTGTAATGAGAAAGATGTTGTCATCATAATCAAGCAAGATGTGATCAAAAGGATCATCTCTGGACATGCATTTTGAGTTTTCTTATTTTGTGTGTGTGCGTGTGTGTGTGTTTGCAACAACTTTTTTAACATGATTTTATTTAAAAAAAAATGAAACAATCTGAAAACCTTGTGGAAACCAACTTGGATTCTAAGACAAATTCCATTTTTTCCCACAAGCTGTTCCATGCAGCACAGTGTGTGTGTGTGTGTGTGTGTGTGTGTGTGTGTGTGTGTGTGGAGGGTTGTTTCTTGATATCACAGAGTGCCACTGTCTGTCTATCACAAAATGAATGTCAAAGAGTTGGTAATTTTGTAATTTCTGGTAATGGAATAACAATTATTATCAGCTTTTGGGGTAAGAATCTCATTCGACTGACTTCATTCACACATATGCTACAGTTACATCTTGGGATGTGAAGAAGGATGTTGAGCAGTACATAAAGAAATAAATAAAAAACACAGCATGCAAAGTGTTCATGAGTAGTGTAGTGAATTAGTGTAGTGAATTAGTGAATTAGTCAGGAAGCTGTAAGAAAATCGACAAGAGCAGTTTGTCAACAAGAAAGCCATCCTAACAGACATTGCCTTTAACACAAGAAGACACACACTTCATGTTTATGTATCCATTCACTGGCCAACATCAAACTGTGACATTTTTTATTGCTATGTTTCTTTTTTGTTTCTTAGCAGTTCATCTTAGATTATTTTAAGACTTTATTTTCAAAACATTCACACTCAGGTACTCAGGTCCTGTGAGTTTGTCACACTGTAAAGCTATCCCCCAATTTGTGCTTTTTGGAAAATAATTTTTTCCCTAATATTGCTTGAGTTTTAACACCATAATTTCAATTTACACAGTCAAATCCTCAGTATAACAGCTTTTAACCAACGAATGCAAAGGTAATTCCATTGTACCTAACATTTTTAATCTATTTTCTAATGGTGTTAATGAATTAAGTGTTGGCTGTACACTGACTGTAACTGGTTTTGAGGTTGTCTATAGCCCCAGGGAATCATTGTTTTGGGCACCAGGTTCCTGCGATGTAAAACTCATGTAAGCAGCATAATATCGGGTATATTCCAGATCCCACTCTGCGCCCTGGTAAGATTTTTCAATTAATGAACTAATTTATTCACTTATTTGTCCATTAAATGACTGGCCCAGAGCAAAACACACTGAGACTCAATTTAATATTTCTAATCCATTTACGAATTAACCTAATTATATATGTCTGAGTGCAATATAAATACCTAAGTGTCAACTTTTTACAGTGTTTATGTGTTATTCAACTGAATGTTAAAAAGAGTGTGTTGGGGAAAAAAAAAAACTTTTGCTTTTGTTTTTGACACTTGGCACTCAGAACTGTGTTTACAGGTTATTAACATAAGAATGTTTTTAGCATAACATACTGTTGACAAGTAAAAGTAAACAGGGAGATCAAAGTGAAGATTGTGTATGGTAATAAAATCATCGCACACGTAAGGGATGGTGTTTACTGCTCTTGAAATTCCTCTCTGTTTTTTAAAGTCTGTTAGCAGTAAGTTAAACAAATCCATTGCTGACTGCCAGAATGTCACTTGCTTTCCCAAACATGTAGAAAAGTAGAGCGTACTCATACTTTGTGTATTATTTCTCTTATCTCTCCTTGGGAAAGAGCAGTACAATACAGGGACTGCATCCCGAAACAGGCCTCTATATCTGCAAATTGTGCCCTATTTACTGACAAGTAATCTTAATAAGAATGTTTGTAGCAAATAAAATAAAAAGTGTTTATCATTCTCTTTTGGTAAACATTTGTGTGAAAGAGAGGTGTGGTGGTAAAAAAAGACTTGGCAGTACTGGTTAATATACACAAGCTGACTGCTGACTTGGGGTTCACTGTGCAGTGACTGATCACAACTGGGGTCTCCTGGGCTTTCAGACCCTCAGAAGAGCTTCTGTCTGTACTCAAAATTCCTCATTTATTTTGCTGCCTCACAGGAAAATGTTTTTGTGTTCTGTTTGTTTATTGCAGTTTTTTTTTTTTTTTGTCGTTGTGAAAATGTTATCGGTTAAAATTAAGTACACGTTCGTTTTTTAATGATCTCTGCTGGGAGTCACAGGAAACGTGGAGTATTGTAAAGAAAACACAGAAGAGCTGGATCCTCGTTGCAGAGCCAATGTTTATTAATCGATTGGTACAAGCGCACGGGAGTGTTAAACAAGGGCAATCCGATGAAGCGGGCGATAGCTCTGGTAGCCGAGTTGATCCATCCAAATATGTAGACTGGGGATGGAGAAGACACGAGGGATGGTTAGGGAACCTGGGCTGTGGAAGACACGCGGCAGGGAAAGGAATTTGAGTGCTTAGTACACATGCCACAGTGTAATGCTTCACAAGAAAACAGCGGTTCACTCTGTCTTTTAAAACTTAACATCTTGGTTGTACACATCTGGTGGCTGCTAATGAGGGTGGCATGACGTTACAGGATGCTCGCAAACACACACACTCATACAGCAAAACAATAAAGTGAACTTCATCTAAGCAAGTTATGTCTGTAGCAAAAAGCGACAAAGAAAAAACACAGCCATCACAAGACCAAATCAATGTACACACCTAAAACCTGAACGAGCGTGTCATGTTGGCTGACTTGACTTTGGCTACCCTACAGCTTGAGAGCGTGCTGTTGGCTGTTTAAATAGGCTGCCAACTCTTGGACAGGCAAAGTGATCAGCATGAGAAGTGAGCTGCAGGAGATACATGACCACGCTGCTGCAGCACATTTATCCTGATAATAATGGACTGGTTCCTGAGCGAAGGCAGAGACAGACGTCGTCATGCCTGAGGAGCAGCCGCGAGGTGAATTTATTAGGTTCAGATCGCCAGTCCTGCGGCACGCTGAAAGAGTGTTGATAGCTGCTTTCTGAGCCCGAGTGGCTGTGGGTCTCCCTGAGTGAGGCCTGCCTGAATATCATGCTTGCAGTCATTCTGTAGTCAAGCAACCATATGAAAACACATGAGCGTCCCAGTGTCCTACAATGTTTCCTTCACCTCCATAGGCTCTTGTGTTTCCAGGTCGGCCTGACTCATGCACAAGAATTGTAATTTAACAAGCGTTCCCACTGCCTATTGGCACGTGCGTTCCTCTGATCTCAGAACAGAGGCATATAAGAGCTTTCGGTGTACCTAATGAGGGTGTTGACGTTTTCGTATCTTGCTTCAAAGCTTTTATGATCGCAACTTATGTGGCACCCTCATGCCTGGCACTACCCTGGCGCTACTCGATACAGTGAGGAAATTTCTTGCTGGATCAGGCTGTAGGACAAGGAATGCAAAACAGAATGAAGAAGAACCTCGAATGTTTGTCTTTGGGGGTGGGATTGGGTGCCATGTGAATGTTCGGATAACTCCTGCAAAGGTTGAGATTCACTGTCAACCACACCAATGAGGTCCACGGCATCCTTTAATCAACATGCATAATTACTCTCTGGGGCTGGTAATATTGTTGTATACAGAACCCAGTGGAATGCTCCAAAATATTGTAGTTAATTTTAAATGTCGAGTGTGTTTTTGATTAAGTTCTTTTTCTGTTAGCTTTTTTTGCATGAGCATTAGATATATTAAGTCAAAATGAACCACACATGAACCACCTGTCAATCTGAACACATACACACATACTCAGCTTCCAGTTCTTTCAATTCATTTTGACATTGGGACATTTGACACTGTTTCCTGTGCTTAAAGTTTTACGATCATTTGAGCTATTTGTAGCAGTCTCTGTAAATGTAATGTGTATTCCCCATGCCTTTTCCCACACCTTACCATGTAGATGTTGTATCGTGGGTTCTGTGAGACAGTATATTTAGGTAGCATTTAGTTTTCCTCATCTTTGCCTGTCAGGCAGCTGCTTTCAGCGGGCAGTCTGCATCGGGCGCGTATGGAAGTGAACATCAGACATCAGCTGAGCAGCAGGGATCCTTCTTTTCCTGCTTCCTGTCTTGGAGAACGGTGCAGCTGCGCTATCCAGAGCTCATGCAGACGCTGCTCGAGTGAGAGGGGTATAAACAAGGCGCATACTTTACTTACATAACTCAGGGAGACTTGCATAGCACTTAACAGACTTTCACATTACCTGAAGTGTGTTCTGTATATCCACTGAGTGCAATTATATTTAGCAAGAAAAAGCCTCCATTATAATTCCATTGAAGAATTTGAAAACTTTGATTATGGATTTTCAAAGCTTCCTTGATTCAACTGGTGCACAGTGCAAGCAACCTAAGATACAATGTATGATGTCAGCCCAAGACAGGGCATTAACTCTCAGACAAGTAGTACAGGGGAAATTTGAAATTGCCATTTTACCTGAAGCACATGTTTTTGGAGTGAGAGAAGACCAGACGAGCCAAGAAAAAAGCCTGCACAGGTAGCAGGGAAAGATGCTGGCTTCACGGACCAGAACCAAACCCAGAATGTGAGGTGTGTGAGATGTCAGCATCTCTAGCTGAGTCACGGTGCCAGACAGCTTTGGAAACATGGTGTCGCTTTTTTATTAAGCTGGTGAGCAGCTGGAACAAAATGTGATTTAACCGACAGACAGTTAAATGTACAATATTTGGCATCGTTCCTTATTCTTAGTGTAAGGGGTTTCTTTTTTTGGAAATTCATCATATAATTAATTTCAGTCGACCACTATTCTCACATTCGCCTCAGAAAATCAATGGTCTGTTGCTGAGATTTATAAGCTACACAGAAAGTAATTAAATGCCTCTTGTTCAGAAGAGAGCAACTTTCATCATAATAATTATTAACATTTTACAGATCGGATTTTCCATTGAGAGGTTTTTGCTTGCCCTCCAGGGTTTTTAACAGTTACCATGACAAGCGATGGTGAACTTATAAACTAGTGTGAAGAATTATTTTATTATGTAATAAGTGTGTCATTACATGTTTTAAGGACTTGGGCAAATGAGAGTTTGCCGGCTGTTTTCTTGATATTCTGAAAAGCTGAAGAATTGAAGGGCCTTCATCTTTATTCTCAAGGGTTTGTAATGAGTCTGGCTGATATCGACAGCACTGTTTCATCTCCTCAGCCTACCCTGTAACATGGCCCGCATGAGGTTGAAAAGACATGAATTAAAAAGAGCAAAAGGTTGTGTTGACCTCGGTCTTATGTTTATCAGGACGTTTAATGTTTATTTTCTCCCACAAATGCCCTGGGATATTGAGCAGATGAGAAGGAAAAGCCAGGGTGAGGTGGGGTACAAACATTCATTACTGTGCTGATTAAAGGGCTGACTAATTTCTTCCTGGAAAATTGCTTTTGTAGTGTCTTATATGGGACTGTTCATTGACATATATGATCATTACAGAAAGTTAAATTTCCTGCTTTTTAAATGCTGCTCTAGTAATTTATTTGACCCTGTTCATCATCTCAGTGTCTTTCAAAGGTTGCCACGGCAATATTCGCTGTGCTCCCCCTCTGGTAAAATTCTGCAAGTGCAACGTGCCATATAGTTCAGTGCAATACTCATGCATTTGCTTTGATGTAAAATGCTGTAGCAATGAATTTTAAAACATCAGAAGTTTGCTGTAACATTAGGTATGCATTGAAAACAGTGAGCAATAGTGATGATGGTGATAAACATTTGGAAAATGTTTTTGACTCATTTACAGTCAGAATGAGAAAGTGCTTTGCCATTAACATTCTGGTTTTTTATTTTGAGAGTCAGTAAAAGATAGCAGCCAACCAAAGCATGGAGATGGACATGAAGACCATATACAGCATATTCCATCTCACTGCTACTTTGTTTTTGAGGTCACTTGCATTTATTTCCATTCCTTATTGTTTTGTACTTATGTTATTAGTTCATCTACAGAACTTTATTTTCAGTTCTATAATGCGAGATTTGGATGGTAATATAAAACTTTGGTTACATTAAATCAGCCACTTTTTTCCATCTGCATGATGCAGTGTTCAAAAGCATTTTTTGCAGCTTTTAACAGTTTTTGTACGTAGCTGTGTAGTACCAGGCACATCTAAGCAATACAGATATGTTATAAGAGTTTGAAGCTACAATAAAACTTGAACACAGGCTTTCAAAGACAGAACTGCTTCAAATAAATAGACATAATTTTCATAAACAGTTGATAACTTTCTGTGTCAAGTGAAACGCTGTCTAAAACATAAGCTTTTTTCCCCAAAGTCAGTTTGTGAAAAATGGTTGCATTTATTTAGCGATAACAGTGGAAGGCAGTTTTACATCAGGGGCTACTGTGTCTGAGTGAAAAGTGACTAATTATGGACTAGTGACTTTGTCCACTGTGCATTTTCGGTACCAGACTCAAACCTTTTGGCATTGAACAACATACAGTCTGTTTTGAACACCACAAGCCGTGCATGGTCTTCTCCATCAGGAGAACCTGTTTGTTTTCCCTCTTCTTATCTTGACCTGCCCAAAAGGCCTCACCGTGAATGGCCGATTGTAGCAATTCTTTTCTGAGCAGTTTAGATAATTTCATACGGAACACACATTGAGAGCAAATTTTATTACCTCTTCAGGCAATTTCCTGCCTGGACCTCACATGTGAAATGGAACGGGAGTGTGTAGGCATTTGAAGAAGCGACTGGAAATATTATTACATGCACATTTTTTGACTTCACAACTGTTGTGTTCAGTACTCAGGACAGGTCTGAAAGCCTCCATCTTAATATTCATGTGGTTTCTTGACACATGTGAAATAACTTAGCATGTGCAAAATTCTTCTCCCTTAAATTATTAGTAAAGGAACCATTATTAAGAAGAAACAAGCTATCCAATGGCTCTCCTCTAAGCAATGAGTAGTGGTAGACACTGAACTTGTTGCTTAGCTTTTCAAACAGCATAATGCATCTGACATTATTTGGCAGATAAGCCTGCCAGACATTGTGTTGAAAAAACAGACATTTAAAGCGCTGAAACGCCCTGTCAGTTTTAATGAAAAGTAAGGAAAAAAGATTTGCTAAGCACAGTCAGCAGTGTTTGTGATTAGCAAGGTTGAGTGTTTGTTCAGTGTTGACACATTTTTACATGTGGACTGTTTATCCTTAATGAGCATTTAATGGTGAAGGAATGTATGTTGTACTTAGATTCAGTTTTCAAATAAAAACCGTACATGTTCCCATGATGTCATCGTACTGCAACACTACAGAAAGGACCAATGGGCAGATGAGCTGTAAACCACTAAAGCGGTTTGCGTAAATGTTGATTATGAAATCCATGAGTTTGGATCTTTTTCTGTGTGCTTATCATGTTCCTTATCTGAATATTTATTTTCCATGATGGAGATGTATTTGGCAATAGTTATGGCCTAAATTATATCATGAAATTTCCTCCATTTGAAAATACCAATAAAAACCACTGGTTTCATTGCTTTAATGTTAGTAGTCTTTCTGGGCAGCTTGGTGGCTCAGTGGGTAGCTCTCTTGCCTCTGTCCTCTGTTGTTGTGGGCTGGAATATGGATCTCAGCATTGTGTGTGGGGTTTTTACACTTTCCTTGTGAGTGTATACACATTCTCTCTCTCTGGATGCCCTTGTTTCCTCCCACAGCCCTAAGACATACAGGAAAGGTGAATTGAGCACTCTAAATTATTTAGTGTTTGTGTGTGCAAGTTGGCACCAGGAAGGACATCTGGACATGTCAAACACAGTTTGACTAGCCCTTATGTAGTGAAGCTGGCAAAGTACAGCAACTCCACATAAGAAATGGAAAGTGCTACAGACATAGATATGTTGGTAGTCATGCTGTGTGCTATGTATAGAAGGGGATCACACAGAACTAGGAGCCAGGCACCTGGCACATCATGTGTTACACTTCTTAATAAGCTGAAAGTCTTCTTTTTAGGCACTAAAATCCAAACAATTTGTGTGCAAGGTCTATTCTACTACTTAATATTTAAAAATGATAAATGCTATAATAGTAAACTTGTCAACAGCATCTACAGCATTGCATACTATCCATTGCATTTGGGGTTTTGGGTGGCCTAGAATCTATCCTAAGCATTTCAGGGCACAAGGCAGGGCACCAACTCATCACGTGGCATTACATCATGCTTTTTACTAACCGTAATTAGGAGAAATATTAAATGTGGGACCATCAAAGTAGTTTGTTACACCTTAGATTAAATGATTGTTAAGATCTGCATCTGTGGAAAAAAGGCACAAGTTGAAGAGTTACAGGTTACGGTTAAAGGTATAGGCTGATTGGGCCATTAAGAGGTAAGCAATAGGGGCAAGCAGAAAGTATACAATAGGCTTGGCCCAGAAGCTCCACAATGGTTTGGCTGGTAGGGTTACACCTCCTGTGAATACACACCCTCACTGCTACAGGCCACAGCAACACAAGGGGAAGAAACAGTTCTACAGTTGGGGTAGAAAGTCAAAGGCCTGCTCAGAGGGTGAAAGCAGCTGGTCTATCCGGACACCACGGCACGTTTGTTTCAGCAGAGTGGTCTGGCAGCGGAGGATCATTAACTTCTTCAAGGTCCAGCAGTGAGGAATGACTCCCTCATGTTAGAAACATCCACTGGCAAAACGGAATAGCTTAATTAGGGGTTGTCAGTGCGGCCGCATGCTGTACACACACCTGATATCCTCAGCGTGGACACAGACAGACCCCAGCCCAGAACACACCTGTTCTCACATGCAGAAATGCAGCTGAATTATTGATCGGAAGTGACAGCCAGTAACATCTGCTGTGGACCTAACTTTAAGTTTCTTGTCTCCGACTGAGAGCTGCTGTTTTTAAAGCCTCACACAAATAATTTTTTCTGCAAGCCATGGAAGACACTGTTTTATTTTATTATCAGCTTCTTCCTGTGCCAGTATGTTTCAGCATCTCTTCCAGGTCTACAGGGATTATTCCCTGACTGTTAGGAATGTTGGTCCACCTTTGACTGCTGAGAATTTGTTGTGATTTGGAAATGTCTGTCTTTGGGACAGCATTTTAAATTGCACACATGTGGATCTTGGCAGCAGTGATGCATGGCGACAGGGGCTGAGTTATGGGATGAAGCACAGCAACAGAGGGAAATGCAGATGAAGGAAAAAGAGAAAAGTTTTGGCTCCTGTTAGTGCGAATACAAATATGTCATACTTACTGGTATGTTCTCTTAAACGTTATTTCAATGTTATAGTCAGGTTAAATGCTTTTGTAAATCAAGAAATACTACAGAGAAAGCATAAAATGATTTATGGAATACCCAAATCAATGGATCAATTAAAAAAATAACTTTTTTTCTGTAGGATTTGTTACAGTAAATACCTAGAAGTTAAAACGTCATGTCATGAATCCCCCCCCTCCCCACCATAATGGCTGCTGTTACAGTAGTGTCTCCGTTACAACAGTACAAAAAGTGCAGTTTACACTTACAGCTACACAATCCTACCAAGTTCATTAATATTTCACATTATCTTCTTACTAGACATAAGTTGCATCTTTCTACATTAGGGACAATGAGCTTTAAAAAAAACGATGTTTAGATATTTAACATGATATAATTCTTTATTCCAATCCAGTGTAGGAGAAGCCTGCAGATGATTTTACTTAATTAACAGATTTGTACTGATTTATAACACTGTACCCTGGCAGTTAGATTGTCAGTGCTGAAATATGCGTGAAGGGTGCAGAATTGCTGTCATTTTCCTGGATTCCACAGTTTCTTTTTTCTGGTTGTGTTTAAATCAAAAGGTCTGGGTGATGAACAGGCATTCTGCTGTGGGAGACATGGGATGAATAGCACACTTTTTTCCTGTAGCTCTTATCTCCCCCAAGCTGACCTTCAGATTCCCATTATGGTAGCCTCTGGTTTGGGGAGGGCATAGAGGGAAACTGGCAGGGTGCTGACGACCACCGTTTATCTTCTCTGCTCATGTGAGACATGGGACAATACATCAGGTGCTTTTCTCACACTGTCTGTAATTTACAGGAGAAAATAAATAACTTCTGTTCATTTATGGCCACAGCACAAATGCCATGTCTCCATCTTTCCTGGTTAAAAGTAATAAATTGAGATTAATTATATATATATTTTTCTTTTAATACTGTTTTCTAAGTATTACATTGGTGGTTATATTGGCTACATTGTCACCTAATACCTGTAGGCTAATTGGTTTGAATCCAGCCCATGAAGCGTGTGTGGTTTGCATGTCCATCCAACATGCGCATGCATTTAGTCTCCATGCTTTAGTTTCATACCGCTGCCCCAAGGGCACGAGGTTCAGGTGAAACGATGACTCCACATGGCTGCACTGTGTGGATGTGCATATGTATATGTCCTACCATGGGTTAATAAATAATTTCAGTTTAACAAGTCATGCTCATCGATATTACATACTATGTTTGTTAACGAATATTCAGTTATTAATAGCAAACTTACCCATTATTATAGGTTTGAGGGTTTTTTATGGTGGGGGGTTGTTGTTTGCACACAGTTGAAATCATCACCAAGGGTCAGAAATTTTATTCTTGACAGCAAGTTGCTGTGTAAACCATATACCACAGTAACGTCCTCCAATGACAGATGGAGCAAAAAATAAAGTGAGCACAAAGATAAGACACAGTTGTCCCTCTTGTCTTGGAGTGTGGTTTTCTGTTTCACCCAGGAACAAAGCAGCCTTCAGCTTCATTTGTTTATTCCACAGCAGCACTGCAAATCACCACAGGTGGCGCCGGTCATCAGAGAGGGGTCGGACTGCCATAGACAGCGCAGATCACCACAGGTGTTACAGATAAGCACAGCTAACCAGATCACCACACACAGCTGGAAACTCTACAGGTACCTCAGGCTGCCTTACCTATAAGATGTTTCACAAGTGAGCCTACAAAGGAGAGAACATCACAGATACCGCAGATTATCACTAAGGTCCAATTTACCATAATCAGCATGTGTCACCACAGGCAGTACAGACCACCAGGTGTCGGTACATGTGGCAGTTCATATGTGCATTTGTACCTACAGCCTCTGCTGGGCAGTGTTCTGTAGGATGTAGTGTTCCGCTTACTCGTCTGTTGCGTACGCAGTCTCAGAATTTTGTAAGTCCAGAGTTTCCCCTATATAATAGGGGAAATATATAATAGCACTGTATATTATAGCACTGGGAAATATATAATAGCACTGTAACAACCAGAAGTACAAGCCAGTGTGAAAAAAATGGGTTTTAAGTCTGAACTTAAACATTTCCAATGTTGAAGCAGCCCTGATGTGTGGTGGGAAAAATGTTCCACAGTTTTGGTGCAACAACTGCAAAACCACAATCACCAGTGAGCTTCAGTCTAGACCTAGGAACAGATAAGAGCATCTGGTCGGATGATGTGGAGGGCGTGTGAGAACGTAGAAGGTCAGACATGTACAATGGCACCAAGCCATGAAGTGACTTAAAAACAAGCACTGAACTCTTAAAACCAATCATAAATTGAACCAGAAGCCAGTGGAGAGATTTTAGGATTGGGGAGATGTGGTCATGTTTGCGAGTCCCTGTCAAGCTTCTAGCCCTAGCATTTTGGACAAGCTGCTTTTAAAGGATTTCATACACACACCTAGGTTTATGGAAACAAGTCATAATCTTCACTGATTCTTCATTCATGCTTTGTGAAGTTACAGTAAGTTTGTAATATTTAATGTTTCCTTGTGGAACTGCAGTATCCACTGTATTTGTCTCTCCTCAGCCCTTTTAATACATTACACCATTATAATAGTTTAACACAACATAATTGATCAAAAACTAATCATCACAGAGTGAATCTGTATTGTAATAAAGTTTTTAGTAAACAAGAGAAGATTTCTCATAATGCAGCTGTTAATAAAATGTAAAGGTATTTGGCTGCTGTTAACGCCAAAGTGAACATGGCACCACCTAAGAAGTGGAACCCAAGGGATGCTCAGCCAAAACTATTAATGTTTTTCTCCACAATGCTGGAGACAAATGAAGATATGGAAGAGAAGAGAGGTTGAAGTGGTAGAAGAAGGGAGAGAGGTGAGCAAGGCATGGGGGGGGGGGGGCTCCAGTGTTAGTATAAACATCGTCGACTCTGTGGGTCACACACGCAAGCTGCAGGTGAACCAGTGCATAGAAGCAAACAGAACATCTGGCTGGACCCAGAGTCTCACACTGCTGAGCAGCTCAAACTGCAGTTGGCACCAACATGAGAGTTTATTATAGTTTTATTATCTGGTATTTTATTATGTGGATTTTATTTCTTTATACATTTTTATTTATTTTTCTTAAAGATTGTTTGAATTTCTTCGATTGTGAAGTAGTTTTTACTTTTCACAGTTATTTGTATGCAATAAATAAAACGCATTAATACTCACCTTGCTTTTCTTGACCTTCACATGGAAATTACCAACCAAAAGTCTTATGTCTATGAAGATTCTCAGTCATCCAGGTGAGGATATCTGGAAGTTTAGTCATGTCAATTTTTGGTAAAAGGTGAAACGTTTCTGCGTAAAGGAGAAAGAAGTCCAGTTGACATGATTAAACTTCCAGACAAATAATAACTAAAAATTTTAGCACATGCGTGTAAAACCACTTTCATTCTATAACCATCGTGCCTGAAAATTTTTGTAGGGGAAACACTAAAGTCCGTCCCTTGTGCACTAGGCTTGGGATAGGCTCCAGGCCACCCGGAATTGGTTGGGTGATTAAGGGAATGAATGGATGGATGAAATTTGCCCATGAAAGCCCAGTTCCCCCATATAATAAATTTGTTCTGGTGCAAACCCTAAATGCAATATAATTGACATAAAAGAAAAAGTAAATAGTGACGTGTTGAGTTTTATTGAATGCACATGTGCGTGTGATTAACTAAAGTGTTAATTGATGAACAGTGGCTGCTTTGTGACATGGGTTGGTTGAAAACATGGGAGAGAGAGTTTCTGTTTATAACCTAACTTCATGTATACAGCGATAGTGTTGGACCCAAAGTTGTATAGAGTCACTACTATATCATTAGAAATAAACCACACCTTTAGAGATAAAAAATAAAAACACATACCCAACCATATGTGTCTAGATGTTTATAGTAAGGCTATTGTTAGAATCAAATATTCACAAGCCAAATATTAAAAAATCTAATAGAGCTGTACAGACGTCCGGAGTCCGCGGAAGCCAACATGTAAATAGTGGCTCTACTGACACTGTGAAAATCAGACAGCTTGTCTTTTGCTCTGGGTGAACATGTTTACTTCTCTTCTAAATCACCTGTCATTTTGTACCGCAGCTCTGTGCAGAATCAAACATCTTAAATTTTATGACATATTATTTTATTTATATTTTCTTTTTTTGAATTGAATATTAATGAGGAATTGAGTCCTATCTGCATTGTAATATTATAGGTTTAGTTAGGTGTGTTAGTATAAGGCCACTGAAAGAAATGGCACTGATGTGCCTTTCTATACATTTTAGCTTTATGTGAAAAAAGTGAGGCCTGGTGGCTCAATGGGTAAACCATCAGGCTGGGATGCAGAAGTCTCTTGATCTGAATTCCATTTCAGTCACCAGATGCTTGCCTGAGCAAGATAGCCCATGTTAGCTCCCTTTGTGCTGAATAATGGCTGCGTGCTGCTCTCTCAGTGGGTGGGTTACATTTAGAAAATAAACTTCCCTGTTGTGGGATTAATTACAAGTTTACCCATCTGTGTTCAGGTGATTTCCTGCTTTTGTGTCATCTTTATGTCACATGACCCTTTTCTCTAGCCCCACCCCCATCTTGCCTGTGGTATGATACACGGGCTACCTTAGTCTCACCAGAGACTAAATATTTTTGTAGACACTGCAGTGTTAAATAGTTGGATTTATATTTTAGACTTTGTATTTAGGTCAGAGTGACTGTACAGTAAAAAGTAACCTCACATTTTGCTGCCAAATGTCATGGTCCTGTCCTGTCTAGTTGTCCTGTCTGTACCTTGTCTACTTCTGTTCCTGTTTCTAGATTTCATCTCTGTAGTTGTTATCTCTGCCCTGTATAGTTTCCTCCTTTTCTATGTCTAGTTGAGTTCATGCCTTTTTTGCTAATAGCTTTACTGTCTGCACTTGTTTTTTTTTTATTTGTGTCCTTATGTAAAGACAGTGTTTCACCTTGCCGGTTATTGTAGAGCTGTCTGGTGTGTTGTGTTTCTTGTATTTCATGATAATTCTCATTTTCATGTTCCCATTATATCCTTTGAGTTACCTGTGTTCCATTCTAATAAATCCTCTTACCACGGGGTAGATTGTGACCCCGGAAACTAGATATACTGGCTGGCATCTTATTAAAAACCTTATAAAGCATGAATATATTATAAAATTAGGAAATATTTACACTTTCATTAATTGACTGGAGTTACTTATCAAGTGCTGAGCCAAAAACATCCTGGAGCCTGTGCTCGGCAAATCAATGTACAAGCTGGGAGTGTTCCAGACTGGACAGCAGTTCATCCTAAGGCTAACAGACACACATTACAGGACCAACATATGAATGGCAATACAACTGAATTACATGTCTTTGAACTACCGGAGGAAACCAAAGTATTTAAAGAAAACCCATTTGAAAAAAGTCACAGTCGAACCTACAACCCTGGCATAGCGAATCACTGAATACTGTTGCTATTCCAAATAAGACGGCTTGCAGTGTAATCACATATATGACAACTCACTGGAGACGGCACAGGGTTACCCATTAGGTCTCACAGCTTGTCACTGGACAGCAGAGGACATTACAAAACCCACTGCAAATATCAGGAGTTTCTGCTACAATTTAATCCCAAACCCCGATCATGACTGCCACAAAGTTCCCACCCTTGCCCTCCAGATAGTTTTAATATAATATACTTGTAACTACATTTGTGAACTGCAGTATGGTATGGTGCACCTTCTGTTATACATGCTGTGCTGTATTGTTCCTCTGTTAAGACTCTGTCACAGCCAAACTGTTCTGTACTCGCTTATCTTTTATACAAAAGACCCCTATCCCTGCCTGTTAAGTGTTTTCATTAATAGAACTAAACTCGAGACATCCATTATTAATGTAGCAGTCACCTTGTCTGTGCCATGACTTTTAAGCGTGTTTTCCCCAGTGTAGCTGAGTTGTCGAGTAATGAATCATTAAAACCATGCACTGTTCTAATTCCTTCTTGAAAGACATCACCCCCCACCCCCAACTGCCCCTGTTCTTCAGCTTCGTTTTGGTTTCGGAGCATGGGGGATTGGCAGGTCTTAAGGTAAGTATTGTTTTGCACGTGAGAAGACTATGCTTGGAGATTTGCATTTCAGTATAATTTCTTTGCTAGATCACATGCATGTAGGTCCTTTGAAATGGGTGGGAACCAATGTCTCTGCACGGGTGTGGGGTTTCTACAGATTGTTGTTCTTATCTGTTTTTAGTTCTTTTTTGTTTGTCTGTAGAAGCATCTCGGTTAAATCCTTTAAATTAAATTATTTGATTTTGGATTTTTTTTGCAACTGATTTAAAGAGATTACATCAAAGAGGTTTGTTTTCTTTTAATTGCACTGCTGCCAGTTGACTGCACTACAAAAAATTTTAGAATGTAACTCTGGCTAAATGACATTTATTATAATGCTTAAATTCCTTTGAATTTACTCAGAACACTCTGAATTATATGTTCTAAATCAAAGTTGATTTTGTTTTTTTTTCTTTGCCGACCATTCACTTTTATCTTTTGCTATAAATCAAACAAATATAGCCTAAAATTTCATAGTATAAATTTATATAAGAGCCAGGGGATATTAATATTGCCATTTTTATTATTTTCCAGATTTGCTATTGTAATACCTACAGGTGTCGCTTGTGTGTAAAGGCATGCACACATACACACGCACACACACACACTCACACACACACACACACACGCACGCACACGCACGACCTTGTACTGTAGATACTGTACAGTGTCTCAGCTGTGGACAATGTTTTCTGTGTGTGCAGACACACTGACAACCGTCCAAGTGGGCTGTGAAAAACTGCTGTGAATGATTGAACAAGACAGGCTGCGATCATAAGGAACCGTTACCAGTAACTAATGCCACTTTTGCGCGATAAAAAAGAAGTACCGAGGTGGATGTTTATTTGTGAGTGGATTCCGAGTCTGAACCTGTCTAGCTGCAAAAGACAGAGTTGTCAAGAGCGAGGGTCATACATTTTCAGCAGATGCAGTTGTGATGGCTGAGCTTTGTTTCACATTCAGAGGACGTGGCTATTTCCTGCTGTTAGTATACTGTTTTATTATGCAGAACGGCACATGTGGTGTTTGCTGAGCGAGAGCTGCTTAGTATGAACCCGCTGCAGGCTTTGTATCCCACAGTTTACCCCCTTCCCCACAAAGACTTTCTTACATAGGAACCTTCAGCATTCATGTTTTATTTAGGTCTCAGAATGGCACACATTGGCCATTGAAAAAAAAATGTGAAAAATGATGCGATGAAGTAATGAGCAATCTTGGTTAGATGACATGATAAGGCAGCTATGAAGTCATGGCATCTCAGAGTTTTATTTGCCAACAGGTTGTAATTTATATTTAATAGCGACGAATAGCTCTGACCGATATCACACGCAGAGCTCTAACCCATTTTTTCTATTTCCAAACAACTGATTATTTAGTCGTTTTGAAGCACTTTCCCTGTAGTTCTTCAATGCGCTTTCCATTTTGTTCCATTATAATAATCACACTCTTCTTTGGCGCGGAGATGAAAATAGCAGTTCTGTGAGAGTGACTATTGTTCTTTTGACACCCAGTACTGTCGATGAAGCTCTCAGCGTGGCTGTGGGTTGGCAGAGGGATGGGTTCCAGAATCCATTATTTCCTTCTGTTTTGCAGGCCTTCTCCATCTTGAATGGGTCTTAACAGTTCAGGAAACCCAAAGGCGCAGTGTGGACATGTGCTTGTTTCTGTATGGCTCTGGCATGTTACACAAAGCGTTGGCCTTTCAAAGCAAAATGTACTGCATCAACCACCTGAATAAGCAAGTAAATACCAAAAGGAAAAATCTGAATAAAGTCGGGCCTAGATGGGCATATTACCAGACACTTCTGGAGCATTAATAAATTCTGACCAGCTCTATCCGCTCTCAGAGGTATGCAATGAATCTTCCCTAAAAACCACATCATTTTGAATTACACTCACTCAGTATGGACTCCCAATTCACAGTGCAGCAGGTGAGAGCCCATGAATCTCAGAAAAGAAATTGAACACTTCCTGATTCCCCTGAAAATCGGGTCCGCAGTCACATTATAGTTTTTTAAGACAAGTGTAAATTGCTTTTCTCTTGGTCTAAACTGCTTGCTTGGATAAAGCCGATTTGAATTTGAATAGTTCATTATATTAAAGTAAAATTGCTTGGCCTCTAATTACTGTTCAGTCTAGTGTAATAACAGGCAGCCCACTTCAGTTGAGTCAATGCTTTCTGTAGTTCAAGGCCTTTATAGTGTCGCATTCGCCTGCTGAGACATGGCAACAAAAGACTCATATACTCTGGTTCCTTCACCAGTAGTCAGAAGGTTAAGGCTGGAGTGGCTGTTTTTCAGACTAAGTTAGCACTCATGGCTATATTTTATGAAGGACTGCATGGTCTGCCAAGTGAATTTCAAATGAATTTCCTATCTGGTCAAGGTTTTTTCCAACCCTCCTTCAGATTAAAATCAGATATGGAGTTGAAGTTGGATACTGGCATACGGTAGACATGAGCATGCAATGCTGGCCCGGTTGTTCGGTCCCCATCATGTTATCAATTTGGTGAGGTTTGATTGGTTAAGCACAGATGGCGCACAAGCTTTCCTTCTGCTATAAGCTTCATGTCAGCGGATGGGTCACGTTCAGGTCACGCCTTACTTTATTACAAATTTTTTTGCCTGTTTTTGTTAAGCTGAAGAAGGTTTGTTTCAGGCAGTCTCCTGTAAATATTAATTAAGAAGTGTATATTTTGGCTCTGTACCAGTTCTCATCTGTGTGCTCAGCCATTGTTGATAATATTCCATAAATCCAGAATACATTTGGCCTAATGTAGGTAATTTTAAAGACAGTTATATAGCTTGTGAACCTAATATACAGTCTTATATACTTTTGACAATATATACAGTAGGGCCCCCATATCTGCTGATCCAGTATTCGTTGATCCACTTAACCACAGTCAACAGCACGCATGTCAGAAGACATCAGGGGCCCTGTTCAAATAAACTACAGTCGCAGTCTATTCAAAAAACACAATACCACAACTGTGCAGGCTTAACATAAGGCATGGATTTAAGGTTATGACGGAGAGCCCAACACAGTGGCAGACCCGTGTATGCAGCATATTGAGAGTTCAGTGTGACTCCCGTAGGCAATTTTCTCTTTCGCTGCACCTGTAATAATGGCAAAATGGGAACTTCACAGGCTGCCATGCACCACATGCCCTGATTTCTTTTCTCTAAATCATTAGGAAATTTACATTCTATATGTGCATATCTATGGAAGGAGCAAAGTTGTGCTCCTGTGGAATTTTGGCAAATGTGGTCTTAGAAGGAATTAGCTTCTTGCCTATGTGATGTCACACAGCAGAAGCAACTATCAAAGTACATGTCCATCCACAGCATGAACAATGCTTTGTGCTGCAGTTTCTCCCCATGGCCCCAGAGAATGGCTGAAACCTGTCACAGCTGACCCATATTGGAGTTTTCAGGTCCCCTTTGCAAACAGGAAGTGATTTGACAAAGAGCACCTCAAATGCACAGACTTCTGTTAATGTCTTTCAGTTTCTGATTGCTACAGTACAGTGCAATCTTTTTGCAAATGTCAAGTAAAAATATTTGTAGTCCTGAGATCAACAACTATAAAATACTTTACACACTCATATTTGTATGTAATTTGTATCACATCAGTTTACCTTTTTTAAATGTATAAATAATTTTACTGTTGTTGTTCCTGTATGAGGGTGATGCAAAGGTGTTGTTGTGTCACATCTCCATCACAAAGCAGTGGGCTGGCTCCTCCTCATGTAGACTCGTGCTTAGTAAGAGACATAATCCTAATGACATAATGTGTTTTGGACAAAGCTCCGTGTCTCCCCCAGGAATTGGAATGAAAGTCCCTGGGTTTGGACTGATCTGACACTGTCCAATGTAGGCCATTGACCAGTCCCCAGTGCACACAAAACAAGGCAAGTCACTTTTCAAAGTCAGTGGATCTGATGACTTGTAGGCGTTTAGGCAGGTGTTGTCCTTAAGGATTTACAGAAAGCACAGAATGTAAACAAACAGGTTAAACATACAGCACTCACCTTTAATCTTGGATTTTCTCCTTAAGATGTTGAGCTATAGTACCTTGGTTTGTGCAATGCACTATGTTAAAACTAGAACTGATTGTGTATATTATTCCTTTACAACATTCTTGTACACTTTTAATATACTATTTATATTGTTAGTATACAACAAACATTGGTACTATATCACATGCACTATACTTTATGTACTGTTGGTATAACACAAAATTTTTTTGCTTTTTTTGAATATACAATGACCTCTTCTACACTGTCATTTTGTCAGTATACTATACCAGACATAGTTCCTATACCATCTACAGTACATTAACGACATTTACGTGAACCCTGAAATTCCATCCATCCATTATCTTAACCGCTTATTCCTGGTGAGGGTCACGTGGAAACCTGGAGCCCATCCCAGAGCACATAGGGCGCAGGGCAGGGGACATCCAGGGCAGGGCGCCAACCCACCACAGGGCGCACACACACACACACACACACTACGGGCAATTTGGACACGCCAATCGACCTAATCTGCATGTTTTTGGACTGTGGGAGGAAACCGGAGCACCCGGAGAAAACCCACCAAGCACAGAGAGAACATGCAAATTCCACGCACACAGACCCAAGGCAGGAATTGAGCCCCAGGCCTGGAGGTGCGCAGCGACAGTGCTAACCACCACACCACCGTGCCGCCCCTGAGATTCCAATTTTAATAAAAATAATGACTCATTCAGTCACGTAACCACCTCAGTTGGAACAGAGTAGCCCGATTCAGCCCAATCCAAATGAATTTTCAATCTGAATAAGAGGGTTGGTGTAACTCTTTAGTAATCCGATCATTTGGGAAATATTGAATGCATGATCTGACTATTTCCCTCTTGTTAAAATCAATACAGTATATTCTTTCTGCTCATGCTTGTCGCATGTGGGGTTAAACATTGGTGATGTGATCCGTTTCCAGGAGGGAGAGAAACATGGCAGCAAGAAAACAAAACTGGTCTGTGACAGATGCTACTTATTTGTCTAAAAGAATTAAAGATTATTGAGCGCTGTTTTTGGCAAAATTATGGAAACATTTTCCAGTAGAGTATTTCTAGCATATATGTCAAATTGGGCAGAACAACTTTGCACATGTCACATAAATTTTATTCACATTAAATACTCTGAGCATGTAAATGCAAATTTTATCGGATTAGCATCCATGTAAACAATTAAGTTGGAATCGTTAATCAGAATGATTTCAATGTAATTGAAAAAAAAAATGTCCATGTACTCGCAGCTATTGTTAGTATCGGGGCACTTCTACTGATGGAGTATATGTAAACTGCAGAATATAAACTGCTATTATTAAAGGACATACAATGTTGTCTATCTCTTAAATGCAGCAGCTGGTGCTGTTATGTTTATGAGAGTTCATGTAAACAGTTCTGCAACCAGTTGGTCTGATTATTGTGTAAACACCGCTTTAAATTTAAAGTGGACTCCCTCCAAAATAACATGTTTGTAATGGAAGTTAAAATTTCTATGAACCCTTCTTGCTATGAATAGACGAAGGCTGGTCAACATGAAGTGTGCTTTGAGAACTGTAGGAAAGTAGTGATCACGAAGAAGAAACACAGAAATAGTCAGATATGAAAAGGAAAAACATGAGAATTAATTGGTTAAGGGTTTCTGTGGTAGGCTGCTTGGCTGGGCTTCACATTGTCCTGGGCTGGACTGTGTCTCCATCCACATCCCAGAGACGTTCTCTGGTGCTGAGATTAATGGCACGGCCCCCGATTTTGCCTGATCGCTCCCCATGCCAGGTGCTCTCTGCTGACAGCATTCTAATAAGCAGGAGGCTGTGTTTTATAATGCTGAAAAGGCCACTAAACTTCTGTGACTATCTGATCCCGCCCCTGCCCCAGCATGGCAGATTTATCCTGCTGACATTTGCATAAATTGAAAGCTACTGATGAGATATTGCCAACAATGCAGGTTTGGCAGATTGTGCGGTGGGGCGACAGCTCAATTTGATTTGTTAAAATGATTAATTTAATCATCCTGCTTAAAGTTCCTGATGAAACTGAACTTTCCATCCAAGTTTTGATTACAGCGGTGTGCTCCAGCACAGAGAGTGCACAGTTGTTACGCCGCGTCACTGTGCCCAAGGCCAGTTTTGTGCTCCGTGACCAAACAAGACACACGCATGGCTCAAATGCATCTGCTTTCACCCTTGTGTGCGCACAAGGGCTGTATGGAGGGAGCACCAGTCACCAATGACTACAAAAGCAAAATTAGCTATTATTATAATAATATTATTATATCATTATTGATATTAATATTATTCTGTTTTAAAGTCTTATAAGAGGCATTCTTGAAGACAGCTAAAAATCTGTCCAGGTGAAAATTCAAGCTTTTTACCTGTCCCCCATGCAGATTAGTCTTCTGCCACAAGGGGGCATGATCGAGGCTGGCATCTCACATTACTTTCAGGACCTTTTGTTAAACAACTTGTTTAAAAAGATTAAAGATTTTCTTTTTAACAGCCCATCTTAAGATCAAGACTGACATGCAAATATTTAAAAAAAAAATCAATGTGAATCCATAAACAGAACCTCAGGTTGCATTGGCTTTTATGGCCTGTTGGCTCCAAGACCAAGCATGCTTTTAAAGTAACTATCTGCCCAGCAGGCGACGGTAACAGTGTGCAGCGTTGTATGGTGGGGCTGAGTACACAGTGTCAGACCTTACTCTGTTATTTCAAAAGGGACTATACTATATCATAGCACTGGAAACCGATTCCTCTGGGTTCACTCAGTTTAGAGATGCACCACACTCCAAAAAGCCCTTGTACAATACAGTAGACCACAAAGGTGCACCTCATAATCTGGTATAGCTGTGCAATTGTATTCTTCCATATCAGCTATGGTAGAAGATCCACTGGAAACATGTAAATGGTGTCAAACCCTGAACCGTGGATGTAGACCAGGAGAGCCTCCTTAGGGAATCATGTTCTCCACTGCCAGGCTGGATTCTGATATATTTTATCATGTCTGGTCCTCCCGAAGGTGACCTCAAACTGAATGCTGAAACATGTCCACATTACAATGGAAGCAGTCTGTTTATTTAGCATGGTGAAATTTAACTTTTTTGATATATATCATTTCCTTAAGTATTTCTCTTAATAAAAAATAAATGACTGTTGATTCATAGAACACTTAAAGTAATTACTACAATCCACAAATATATACTCATTGAAAAAGGAAACACAGTAGCTGTACTGTTAGGCTCTACAATTATCTTTGAGGTTTTGATGAGGGCTGAGTCACAAAAGTTCTTCATCTCGGCACCATCAAAAAAGAGGTCAAATAAACAATGGAAAAGGTACAGCTACAAAGTTTATTTTTGTGTTCTACATTTCCTCCTCAGTGGAAATTTTGAAGAAGGAATATTTTTCAAGAAAAATTAAAAAACGCAAAATACAGATGCAAACAAACAGAAAAATACATTAGCAAGAAAACGCTGGCTTTGTGAGGTAGCGCATGCTGCAGGCACATCACACCACCACTGTTGCCCTCAGAGACAGCTAGCAGACAGTGTGATTTAGTGGAGGGATCCAAAGAGACGGAGCAATGGTGGCACACATCCAGCAAGACAGCGAGGTGGGCCAGTGGACCCAATCAATTAGAAAGCTAAACAAACAAAGAGCAGAGCAAAATTGTGCTAATTCTAATCAATGGAGAATGTGTTTTGTGTGTGTGTGTGTGTGTGTGTTTGCAACAACTTTTTAACAAGATTTTAGTAAAAAAATAATAATAATCTGAAAACCTTGTGAAAATCAACTTGGATTCTAAGACAAATTCTATTTTGTGTGTGTCTGTGTGTGCGCGTACGGGAGGGGGGCTTGGAAGGGCATGGAGGACTAAAATTTACACCGCAAGCAATTAAACACAACCCAGCAGTGACAGGGTACAGCCTTCATCCAATCAGAGTTTATGCTGCCATGACACTTTTTTCTTTTTAATAGAAAAGCTACTGATTAGGAATCCCTATTGTTAGCTCCTTTAATTGCATCACCAGGTGTTTGGTGATGCCAGGAAATGTGAAGTTACTGGTAGACTGTGCTCACGAGCCTCATCATGGTGAAACGCATGACTTTGTGAACTCGCATCTCTCTCAGTTATTGTTCGCTTTGTACTTGCCTGTCTGTCTTTGTCATTTACTATAACAATACAATTTACAGAACTGAATGGCTTACTGATGCAGTACAGGCTAAAAGGTCCTCCTCACAGGTACCATAGCCACCTCATTCATAACACTTGACCTGTTTTTTTAATTCAGCTCAGTTTTGTTACCCATTACGTCACCTGCTGTCATTGCTCATTAGTGCTTCAGGTGTACGTGTGTCGTTTTTGTTTCACTCGTGCAAATCCAGGTGCCCTGATAATAAGCTTCCATCACTTACCAAGAACAAAATGTATTTTTTTTACCATTTCTGTAAGTTTTTTTCTTTCAGCAGCAAAGATTAGTTGTTTCTTTGTACTGCATCTGGAAAGGTTTCTAGTATTTCTGATGGATTAATTAATGGAAACAGGCTGGATGATGTAGAAATACTGAACAAATACTTGATGCTTTTGGGACCTTAGTCATGTAAAAATAACCTTGTTTAACCAGTGATGTTTTGAGTGTGTGTGTGTGTGTGTGTGTGT
>JABJVR010048360.1:0-24673 GCA_025773905.1 Chitala chitala
GAGCGGCAGTGACGCGTGGAGGGTGGTGGGGGGGCAGGGGGCAGAGGGGGCGCCGGGGGAGGGACCGGCGCACCGGCGGGAGGCAAGGCCGTTGCTGAAGGGCTCGGTGCCTTGAGCTGGTGTGAGCCATCCCTCTCTGGGAGGGAGGCTGCAGCTGGACCCAGCGGTACCGGGTTAGGAGGGAAGCTGGAGCTCAGCTCACCCTGAACGCTGGATTTGGGAGGAGGGCACAGCTGCCAACAGCTGCTTTCTACAACAGGAGTACAAATGGAGTGAGGGTAAAAGTCAAACCGCAAGATGGAACAAAAAAAAAAAAAAATCAGAAACGTGCAATGAAAGGATAAATCAGATTCTATCAAAATTAAGCCCTAATGTACAGCAAGATGTCAGCTCACAAAAAGAAGCAGGTGCTTTGTAAGGGGACCATGGGATACAGACACTCCTTCAGATCAGAGATTTAGAGTTCAGACTACAGCCGCTTCATACACACCACTCAGGGATGTGCTGTGTGACATAAACAGGTCTGCCCCAGAACATTCTTACCTGGCATCAATCCATATGTGGAACAGCAAATTCCTGGGCTTGGAGGTTCCACTGCACACAGGGAGACAAACACACAATCACTAGACAGAAGAACATGACAAGCAGAAACAAAAACAAAAATTACTCATCTCCTTAACATTACTCATTAACTATTAGCTATATAAATTTAATTAACTCATTAGCTAAATAATGAAGATTAAGTGATAAACTGGCTCATGTAACAATAAAGATGGTCAAAAACAAATAAGCAATACAGAAAGTTGTCCAACATCAGATCACAAAAAAGAGACACTCACCAGATTAGCAGAGAAAGCCCTGTGTTTAATCTGGCTGTCCACTCTCAGGTTCTTTAACTGTTCAGTGACAGGTGTTACCATGGCAAGGTAATACAGAATTAGAAAGGAGAAGCAAGGGGAGCCTTCCTCCACCAATCTGTCTATAGGTCAGCCTTTACATGTACCAGACTTTGTCATAACCTCTGGAAGGCCAGACAAGTCCATCCACCTAACAGTACTGTTTAAACGTTGTCATCACACCACCTGAAAGACACATATACACACACACACACACACACACACTTGAATTTGGAGATAAAAATTACAATATAAATGTTGCCCATGTTTTTTTATTGCCATCTCTTTAAATTTTTATTCTGAATTGTTTGAGGGAGTTTGTCTGATTCAAAGGTAAACAACCAATAAGACAAAGCTAGTATGGTCAAATAAAATACAGTAAAGATATTTCTTTGAAAAAGGATCTTTATAGGTAACTCATGTATTGGGATTATTTTACACAATTACACAGTTGCCAACTCGGTGTCTCTATGTAAACAACATCTCTTGAGACAATCATTATAAATAAATAAATGTTTTAAAAATTTCATTAGAACAACCAGAGAATAATAATAATTAACAACAATGTTAATTTCCACTGCATAATTCAACTTTCTCCCTAGTTAAAATCTAAAACAATGCTCAAACATTTGATCCCACCTGCAGGAAAAATGGTTTGCCATTATTTTCCATGTTTTAAATCGTATTCTCTTACTTATAAGTGCTATTAAGTAACTCCTAACATGCAGTTTTGTTTCCAAATAACGTGTAGATCTCCAGCCTCATGTGTTTATTTTCCTTCCCCCCTTCTAGTCCTGTTAAACCGAAATATTGGAATTTACAAGTGTGAGATTTTTTTATAATTCGATAATAGTATCCATGAGATTTCTTGTACCTCTTTTTGATAATAATCAATTAATATGTTAAGTATCAAGCAAAACACATGGTGCTGGGTTTAAAAGTAATAAGAGAACAGCAGAACCCCAAGCATTCAGGACTGGGTTCTGCAGCTGGTTTTAAATTAACTAGACTAGAATGTGTAATCACTGACACTAATGACACGAATAAGAATTATATTAATAATTTAACATTTTCCACTGGTATATATGTATGCGTTTTGTAATACGTGTAACCTGGTCGCAGACATGCAACAGGCAACAACGCCGACAGACGTTGTTCCGATAGATTATTTAATACAAACGAAAAGGGACAAATATGTAGCCTAACTCCTTACATGGTACTTTGATTTAACAAGGCTGGGTAAATCATTACGTGACCAAGCGTCTGACAGATAATAATAATAATAATAATAATAATAATAATAGTGTTGCACCGAAATTCAAAACGGGAAATGGATATTAATTCCTCTTCGGTTACCTTAGAAACGAAACCAGGTACCGAGGTGTTTGGGGGGGGGAAGACGCAGGAGACGCGATGCTCTACATGCATGTACTGTATACTGCTCAATGTCAAAATCGGCAAACGCAACTGATGTAGCAAGCTTACTGTCGCCATATTCTCACGTTAATAGTGGCAAAATGAGTTTAGCGTGCTGGCAGGACAAATATGGTGAGCTGATCACGCCGAGGTGTTTGTGTCAATAACGCGTGCTATTTTTAGGTGCCCAGCGTATTAACGGACCTGATGGCCGATCCCAGTCTGTCCCATACATACTCGATCTGAAAAGAACTACATTTTCTATCAACTAGAAATTTAATTTTATAACCAATATATACCGCGACTGGCTACGTCATATAACACAAATATGTACAGAACCGGTAGGATGGCCAGAACACGGTTATTGTTATAAAGGCCAAGGGCGTGTGAAATAATGTCTCAATTCGATCTTTAAGCACACGCTAACAATCGTAAATAGTGGCAAAAATCGGCACATTTCAAAATGGCTCCAGTAAAATTATCTAGCGTGCTGGCTGTTGGGGTTTAGCGATTAACACAGGCTTGCACATGTGTAACAAATTAACCAGCACCATGCGCGTTAAATGTAACTGGCTTCCGCATGATTTGTTCAAATTATATTTACCTCGTCGATGTTCGCGGTTGAAAGCAGCACGAAGCTGTGTTGTCAGGCCTTGAATTGAGGTGTAATACTGCTAGTAAGAGAGCAGGTTAGCAAGGGATAAACCAATTGGTAGGTGCGCTGCAATATACGCGTTTCCAGCGTTCGCTCTTTTATATATAAAGACAGCTGTGATTTACTATTAATCAAAAAATCAAATTACAAAATAAATTCATTAATGGAGTATATCCATTTATATTACTAACATCATTGGTGTGTTATTTTTAAAATCTAAATGACTATGTAATTCCGTGCTGTCCTTAAAAATTCATTCCCTCGCCCGACAATGTCTGGAATTCATAAACACAGAGTAGATGTTCGCGGAGGAGGGTGTGGGGGGGTGAAGGGTACTGCTAATAAAATCGGTTAACGTCAGTTTAAAGGGCACTTATATCCGTATTTTAAAACAATAGATTTAAACGTATTTTTCATATTTGAAAATCTGCTGTAGAAGAATTATTAAATATTGCGTTATTAGGAAAGCGTACTCTTTTTGAATGATGGGTAGTGTAGTTTGAAGAAACCCTCAGTGACAAATTAAGGAAAAAAAAAAACCTATAAATTCGACGTGAGATATCTGCAGGTCTAAACACTAATAAAAACCAACTCTGAAGTGAAGGTCGAGTGAAATTGCTATACTGATGGGTTATTTAAAAACAGTTATTTTGGGTGCGGGGCAGATTCAATCATTACACAAATTTCAAAAGGTACAAGATAAATATACTATTAATTCAAAACTTACAAAATAATAGAAATCCTCCATTGATCTATTTTCCAGTCACTTGCCTGTTGTAGGGTAGCCTGGAGCCTATCCCAGGCAGCCCAATTCAAAAAGACAAGATACAATTCCAGTTTAACGGCTACCAATTTATTATAAATCATTGTTTGCTCATCCAGTCCCTCCGTACTTCTACATGCAGGTAATTGGGATTTCTTGATTTCTTGTTTAATAGCCTGTTTAATAGCCTTATTGTTAATCAAAAAACATTATATTTAGATGGACATACTTTCACATTTGTTAAATAATTTCAAATTTCTATTTAAAATGCACAAGCAGCTTTAAAGCTTGAATAAACCCTCAGTGACAAATTGAGCCAAAAAAAAAAAAAAAAAGCCTATAAATTCAGGATTCGGCGTTCTCACCGCCGCGGCTCGATTCCCGGTCAGGGAACATTGTTTTGGCAGCCTGGTGGCTCAATTTCACCATAAAGATGATTCCTTTCCCTTTAAAGAGCAAAACAGTGGTGAGTGGTGAGGTTTGTGGTATTGCAAAATAGATGTGATCATTGTACATCATGATATCAGAGCTTCTAGGTTTAACTAGGTTTTAAGCCATATGATCAGGTTATGGTATACTGAGCCTTATAAACAAAGGTAAAGATCTACAGATCCAAGTCCTTATCATTCCAAAATGTCATTTTATGGTGCAGTCACAACTAATACACAGCACTGAGTTTTGTTTCTGTTAAGTTGTGCAATTGATACTTTGAAACACACTACAGGATTTAATTATGCAATGCTAATCACGAATGTTTACATTATTTAGAATGAATTAGATAAATCCATGAGAGTCCAATACATACCTTCATAGTAATCATAACTTTTTTGGTCATAGGTCCTCTGCTAGACTGATATTTCTTTCTATTAAAATCTAATGTGACTAATCTAATGTGTTCCTGACTGACATGAATTGTATTTCAATAGCTAACCATGTAATGCCCATGTAATGTTTTGTCTTAAAAAGAAAAAAAAAAACATAATTTGTAATTTTTGCAATACCTAAATTATGTTCAAATCACCTGAGAAATTAAAGGATTAATGAGCCATAGTTAATATTTAAGATGCTAAACTATATATCCTAAACTGATAAACCAACTCAGATGAAAGTTATCCATCTAGTTACAATATATTTTTGTAAATTATAACATTTTCTAAGAACTTAATCAGTCAAAACTAAATAGATTTATGGACATTTATGTAACTATGCCCCTAAGATAATGTTTGTCTATCATCAGTCTAATAACATATCATACAAAAGATAAATAACTGGCCTTTTAAGTGCCACAGAACAATGTGGGCTCTTGTTTAACTGCAGTGGTGTGGTTACAGTAATTATGCTTAAATTGTAAAAAGGACACTGATAAAGTGAACCCTGTATTCCCGGAGGCTTTGTTGAAAATATTGTAGCCTCCCTAATTCACCATTAAATATTTAAGTGGAAATGTTAAGGAATTGGGGCTCTGCGCAACTTAACAGAAACCGAACTGAGCGCTGTGTAAACTTGTCTATCAAGGTTACATCAATACAAATGAATAAAATCCAACTAAAATATTTTAATTTCAAATTTTAAATAACAGAATTGAATATTATTTAAAATAAACTATGCCCGGAAATTATTTATTACAATGGTAATTGATTAATTCCTTGAACTGGTTGTTAATATGCATCTTGCCGCCGAAAGTTTTCATATTTTGTACTGGCTCCACGATTTCATGTAGCCGATTTTGGGATTTACTGAACACCTCGCACTGCAAGCCTAGCATTGCTTCACCGCAGTTATTTTAAAAACTGTTGATATTTTCAGTACATACATCGTGGCCAAAGAACATTAATACTTTATTTACTTGTTTATTTATTTTACTATAATATTAGCAATGATACACTTTCAGTAATCAGCTACAACCAACCAACACACTAAGGACTTGATTTCCAGGTCCGGTTTCCCGACCTTTTCTATGTGTCACGTCACTATGTTTCACCAATCGGGTTGGACGGCATGTCGCTGTGTTTTACCAATCGGATTTGACGTTATACGTTGCTGGCAATATGGCGTCAGGCAGTGGAGTGAGTATTCGATTTAGTCCGATTTATTTTGTGATTATTACATTGTATTTCGAGAAATTTATAGAATGTCACATTAAATGCAAGGAAAGTCTAATTTTTCCAAACACTGAGCCACAAATGAGTAAGATAGGGCTTTTGAGTATAAACATTTCCATGTCAGGCCTAGTTGTAAACAAGCTACTGTTCCTGCTAATCGTGTTTTATTATCATTTAGTTAACTTTTCTGCATATGTTTTCGGTTGTTTAATTTATTTCATTCAGGAATAGATTACCAGTTCGTATTCTTAGTAAACTTCCTTCAGGTATTATCTTTAACATAGCTCATGCTTACAAAAAGTTTAGTGCCAGTTATGAAATAAAAATACCGGATAATTAAGCTACAAATAAATGTATTGGCATTATTTATTAAATCTACCCGTGTTCTGTGTTGTTTTCATAAAAAGGCTAAGAATGACTTTCGAAGAAAGTGGGACAAAGATGAATACGAGCAACTGGCCCAGAAGCGGCTTGCGGAGGAGCGAGAGAAAAAGGATGGTAAATTTGTTTCACCGTATATTACTAAGCGTTTGTGTTTTTGTGTAGTAGTAGCCCTCCACCTTTCGCCGAGTTTTAAACATTTGAGTGTAATGTTGTAGTTGAAATCGCTGTGTTTTTCAGTCTGTACAGGACAGGTAAATTGTATTATACACTGTCTCTCTCCCACACCCACAATGATCAGCCATAATATTATGGTCAATGACATGTGAAGTGCATAATATTGGTTATCACTTTACAATGGCACCTGGAAGTGGTTGGGTTATATAGGCAACATGTGAATGTTTTGGTGTAGTTTGATCCAATATAACAGCTACTGTAGCTTGCTGAAAACGGTAATACCGGTTCTGAACATTGTCAAAAAGCACAGTGCATCGCAGTGTTGCATATGGAAGTGCATAGCCATAAATTGGTCATGGTGCCCATGCTGAGCCATGTCCACCGCCAAAAGCGCCTACAGTGGGCATGTGAGCAACAGAACTGGACCATGGAGCAATGGAAGAGGTGGCCTTGTCTGATGAATCATGTTTTCCTTTACATCATATGGATGGCCGAGTGTGCGTGCATCACATACCTAGGAAAGACATGGCACCAGGATGCACTATGGGAAGAAGGCAAGCCAGCAGAGGCTGAGTGATGCTTTAGGCAATGTTTTGCTGGGAAAACTAGGGCCCTGCCATTCATGTGGATGTTACTGTGACACGTACCACCTACCTAAACACTGTTGCTGACCAAGCTCACCCCTTCATAGAAATGGTATTCCGTGATGGCAGTGGCCTCTTTCAGCAGGATAATGCGCCCTGCCAAACTGCAAAAATGGTTCAAGAATGGTTTGAGGAACACAATAAGCAGTTCAGGATGTGGACTTGGCCTCCAGATTCTCTAGATCTCAATCCAATGGAGCATCTGTGGGATGTGCAGGAAAAACAAGCTTGATCCATGTAGGCCCCATTTTATAAGTTACAGGACTTAAAGAATCTGCTACTAACAGCTTGATGCCAGATACCTCAGAATACCTTCAAAGGTATAGTGGAGTCCCTGTCTCAACAGGTCAAGGCTGTTTTCGTGACAAAAGAGGCACCCACAGTACTAAGTGGCTGGTCATAATGTTATGGCTGTTGTATGTCTGTATATAGACACACAGAGTATATAATGTAGTTTTGTACTTTATACATATTGGTATTGTATCACAACTCCAGGAAAACCAGCTCCCCCCGTCAAGCGCGAGCTCCTGCGACACAGGGACTACAAAGTTGATCTTGAATCGAAGCTGGGAAAGACAATTGTCATCACGAAGACAACACCGCAGGCGGAAATGGGAGGGTGAGTGGGAACATTCAGGTTGAGCTTACATTACAGTCATCTTTGTGACTGTCATTGAGTTTATTTATGAATTTGTTGTTGTAGGAATAATACTTTATTTTTCTTTGTGCAGGTACTACTGTAATGTGTGTGACTGTGTTGTGAAAGATTCTATCAATTTTTTGGACCACATTAATGGCAAGAAACGTGAGTATACCCCCAAAAACATTTGTTCAAATGCCTTGAGGAAATCCTTTGAAAGTAGGGCATATTTATGCTACAAACTGAACCAGTTACAAAGGACAATTTGTAAATAATCTTTCTGGTGAAAAGGAGCAAGCAATCATCCAGAAAGTCTTGTCATTGCAAGAGATTGATAAAATATAACAATAAAGCATCTGGTGGAGTTTGTGTTCTCAGTTTAAAACCATGTTACAGCAATGCCAAATTTATAAAATTGCATAAACCCTGTTTGGGGAGTGTTACATGTATTTGGAAGAGTAAATGAAAGCTTGTATTATTCAGGCTGTTTCTACCACCAGCAATGATTTATACTATGTTACTGGTTATTTTAAAATGCTGAATTCAGGCACTTCAAGGGTTCCACAGACCTTGTGAAGCTTGTGTGTGTGTGTGTGTGTGTGTGTGTGGGGGTTTCTGTTGTTACTTGACACACACTCTCTCTCTGTCCCATCTTAGACCAAAGGAATCTCGGTATGTCCATGCGCATAGAACGGTCTTCGTTGGACCAGGTTAAGAAACGTTTTGAGGTCAATAAGAAAAAGATGGAGGAAAAGCAGAAGGAGTATGATTTTGAAGAACGCATGAAAGAGTTACGAGAGGAGGTCAGTTATGTTTAAACATGTCTCCTTGTTGATTTATAAAACTCTGCCTTGCATTTTTTAAGTATTAACATTTGTTAGCGAAGTGTTTGAGTACATTTTAAGATCGGTTCTACTTCTATTGAGGATAATACTTTTCAAATGTTTATTCTATTGAAACTTATATCCTGCTGCAAATTTCATCTTTTGTCAATCTGTTGTAGGAGGAGAAAGCAAAGGCCTACAAAAAGGAGAAGCAGAAAGAGAAAAAACGCAAGGCAGAAGAGGACCTGAATTTTGAGGAAGATGATGAAATGGCTGCTGTAATGGGATTTTCAGGGTTTGGTTCTTCCAAGAAGGGCCACTAATAGCAGCTCTTTTTCAGGGCTGGAAGCTCTGAATACAGCATGCAAAATGCCCTTACCCTTTTATAAATAAGTGAAGCCGTAGTCAGCCTTTCCCTGAGGAGTTGATGAAAGTCAACACCATAGTTATTTCTTTCTCCTAATTCTGGCCACTGCTTAGCTTGCATCCAGGGCTTAGGCAGCCCCGATTTGGGATGGGGCTAGATCACTGATTTACAAAGGTGTTTTTTTTTTTTTTTTTTCGTTGTCCAAAGGAGTACAGCCCCTTTGAAAGTTCACCCCGTGTGCAAATTTTATTTGTAACATGACATTCCATTCAAGCAGTTAAATTCATATGAATCTTTCAATTGGGTATACTTGATTCATTACTAATGAGTGAACAGTGTAATCTATCCAGGTTTTCCTTGCATTATTTTAAAAATATTGTGTTCATGGATTTTTGACCATTGTACAAATTTTGTGTGTATATTCCTCAGAACTCAAGACACTTTTGTCTTCTATGTTGCCTAATTCACAGGGAGCCTTGGTCAAGCAAGGGACGTTTCTTAAATAAATCAAATGATTTTTAGGTGTCTGCTGTTTCTCTGTAAATCCTCCATATGCTTTGTATATTAGTCAGAAGCAAATGATGGCCTATGAAATCCTGTTTTGATATTCAGTCGGGTGATCCAAGTTGATTAACTGAATTTTTTTTAAATAGCTTTGAAATGATCATGATACCTGGGTGCTAATATAAGTTTTAGTTTAAATGTGTCAGCTGATATGACATACTGAAATGGTCAGCTTGTATTCATTGGGAAATTTTCTTTAAAAAGAGTTGGGATTGACTGCTGTGCTCAGGGTATTTTGTTTTTTTATGGGGGGGATTGTAAATTCAGGATTAAGCCTTTTCTTGGCTGTGGTGGTTTTTCTTGAACATATTGTCTGGTGCTGCTGATGATTCTGCATCAGGGAGGCAGGGCTGAAATGATACCATTTGTCTTAACGTTCTTTTTTTTGTATTGTTTGGTGCTTGTGAAGAAAATTCTGAGGAGATGTAACCAACTCTGTGCCAAATAAGATTCTTTATATGACATTTTAAAATGTTGAATAGTCAGTAATATTCTCTCCACATAACCTGATCAGTGGATGCTTTCCTTTGCATCTACATTATGTAATCACTGGTCTTAACTCAAGTTATGTGGGCAGGAGACATTTTTCCTTACATTTTCCCTGTATTTCCATGAAGAGAAAGTAGTATATCAGCACATATGAACATGTAAAGTATAGAATACAAGCCACTGAAGATGGAAAATACATTGCAAGCATGCAATTGTTTCCACTCACCTGAGGGTGCAGAAAATGCAGTTACTATAAAGCGTTCAAACGATGCACTTTTCATTAAGTGGCAACAGATTACTTTAGTGTTTTGCATGGAAAGTAAAAGTGGTTAAAATCGTATATTGTGTCACTCACAGGGCCAAGTAGTGCTCTGCAGTTGTTGCTGTACTGTGGTGTGGTGGGTCTGTATGGTCTGATGTTTTACTCCAATAATTCTGTGGTGTGAGAGGAGACATTATGCAAAAGGCCCCAAATTCAGGAAGACAAGTACACTGTAAAACAAAATATGTATAAAAATAACTGATCTGTTACATGATCATTCTTGCAGCTGAATTGGCACTTCATTATGAAATGAACAACTGTGAATACTTGATAAAACGGATGGGGGCAGCTATTAAAATTCACAGAAATTTTTACATATGTTGTGTTTATGTATGCCAGTGTATGAGGGGAAAAACCGACCAGAATGAACATTCGTCCTGTTTGACTTACAAAGAAATGTAGAGGCACAAATGAGTG
The DNA here is from genome assembly GCA_025773905.1 of Chitala chitala. Taxonomy (NCBI): domain Eukaryota; kingdom Metazoa; phylum Chordata; class Actinopteri; order Osteoglossiformes; family Notopteridae; genus Chitala; species Chitala chitala. The sequence continues at coordinate 10,658 of JABJVR010048360.1, forward strand.
CTGTCAGCCCCTACGCACACTGGTACCTGGGAGCAGCAGACAGGTGACTGGTATGTGGGGCTGATGCACTGCAGCTTCTATCCATTTTAGTGCCCTAGGAAAGTCTGTCATTGGCACTTGTTCTACATCAGCTTTTTAAACTTTTTTTATGGACCTGGCTTTGTGCACAGGGACATGGTCATACTGGACTACAAAAGAGTTGTTTCCCAAACTGTTGCTACAAAGTTGGAAGCACACAATGGTCTAGAATGTCTTTGGGTGGATGGCACCCTAGTATTTGGCTATACCACCATACTTACAGCACTTATGTAATTTCTACAATGTCCTTATTTTATTTCAGCTATATTGTGGTTTTCTAATTCTGTACTAAAGAACTGTAACAATAACCATCACGTTTATTATAAGGGCCAGTGTACTATTGTCATGAAACACCACACTACACAGTGAGGTTTCACATGCAGATCTGTTTTAATAATAATAATAATAATAACTAATTTTATTAATAAGGGTGCCTTTCCAGCACTTGAGGTCACCGTACAGAAAAGAAACAACATACAACAAAGGTCACAGCATTCGGATAAAGTTCAATACAAGCAGGGCCAGAAATTACAATGAATATGCACTTCTAAATAGGTATGTCTTGATACAAAATTTAAATGTGGCCAGGCAGTCTGTGTCATTAATATAATCAAGGAGAGAATTCCAAAGATGAGGAGCAGCACTGCTGAAGGCCAGAGAACCCATGGTGATTGGATGGGCAGGAGGAGAAATGAGCCTCTATGAGGAGGAACAGAGAGAAAAAGAAAGAGTATAGATCTGTACAACTTCAGAGAGATGGAGTGATGAGAGGTTATGGAGAGCTTTAAGGGTAAGATGCAGAATTTTAAAGTCAATATGATATTTGACAGGCAGCCAATGAAGTTGGAGGGAAGGAATGGTGTGGTCATTGTAGGAAGTCCGGGTTATTATATGAGCATCAGAATTCTAAATTAGATGCAGTTTATAGAGAAACGTTTGAGGGAGGCCAGAAAAAATTGAATTGCAATTATTAATTTGAGAGGTAACCAAAGCATGAGTAAGAATACCAGAGGAGTGCAGAGTTAGAGAGGGACAGAGAGCAATGTTACAGAGATAGAAAAAAAAAGACATTGACACACTATTAATATGGGATTCAAAGGGTAGGGTACATGTACTGTCAAAAATAATCCCTAGGTTTTTTGCCTGAGGGGACACGGACACAATGCCCCAACACTTCAAGACCAAGATCTACAAGACTGTTGTGCGGCCGGTCGCCCTCTATGGTGCTGAGTGTTGGCCAACAAACAAGAAACACGAGCAAATGCTCAGCACGATAGAAAAATGCAGCTTCTATGATGGTCACTTGGTTTGACCCGGTGGGATCGTGTCCCGAATGATGACGTGTGTTGGCTAATGTGCGTGGCACCCATCTCGAGCAAGATGTGAGAGGCATGCCTACACTGGTTCACAACGAGGACTCCATTGCCAGAGTAGTCTTGCACCTAGACCCCCCTGGACAGCGACACCACGGCAGGCCCAAGACAGGCTGGATGGATACAATACGCAATGACATGCGCATTGCAAACATCGCCCTGAAGACGCCCTGGATCGGATCAAATGGCGGATGGCAAGCAGACAAGTGGACCCCGCACCAGCGTGGGATGGTCGAACAGCAACTCTCCCTGCGGTATCGCCTGACTAGCCGCTCGAGGGAGAAGAAGAAGTACATGGACACAATGGAATCGTCAACACAAGAAATGATTAAGAAATTATTAAGTGTAGAAAGATTAGATTTAGTACCAATAAGAAGAACCTCAGTTTTACTGCTATTCAGGTTTAGAAAATTAGAGGAAAACCAAGTTTTATGTCAGACAAAATTTTATCATAGGCAGCCAAATCAATAATCCAAAAACTGAGCCAATAAAGGTAGGCAAAACACCAAAGGATCTGTCCAGGACAGAGACAGGAAACGTGCAAAGGCTGAAATGCTAGCTGTTTATCTTACATTCTAAAAATAAACCTTTATAGGAATTAAGGAAGTCAGTGTAATGTATTTTGTAGAGTGTTTTCAGACTAGGATTATCATAAAATCAGTAATTTTGAAAATTATAAGTACAGACCCTATGAAAGCTAATGCAACAAGAAAGTCAAATAACTTTACAGGTCTTAGCTGATGATATGTAAGTAATACACATATATTAAGGCCAAGGTCAATTTATTGATATAGCACATTTAAACACAACTCAAAGTGCTTTACAGATTTTAAAAATTATAAAAATAATATTATGGCAAAAATGTCTGAGCAGGACCAATCATTCAATCAAATTGCCAAAAGCAGGCAGCCTAATACAGTCTATAGTCACCACTGGAAGCTTGTGATTGGGTAACAATGCAGCAATGGTACTACTTCATAAAGATTTTATTTGCACTTCAGGCATCGTGAACACATAGTGACAAGCCAAAATGTGTTCAGTTGAGGTTATGCAACATTTCATAGGGCTTTTTTTTCCCCTCTAACGCCTTCACGCAGGACAACCCCATGCTAGACAATTAAAATTAAACAATAAAATGGGACAGAACGTTTTAGTTCAGATGCATGTAAATTACGGAAATATACTTATTACTAATTATGTAACTGTCCTTCTTCATCACAAACAAAAAAAGACCAATTTTTATTTTCAATTTAACTGTGGAACTTGCATGATGCTAAGTGAAATAATGAACAAAAGCTTGTAGTTGCTAAAATAGTATCTTATCATTTTAAATCTCTACAACATTGCAGAATTGCCTACCGCACAGGGTTTCATAGCCTGTATGTTCAAATATTGGCGGGTAGGTACAACCAGTTTTGTTACTGACATGATTAGCAACTTTGTCATCAAGCATGTTAACTTACATAGCCTACTTAAAAGGAACAGGAAACTAAACGTTTTTCATTGTTGGGATGCTACAGAGCATTCAGCAACTTATTGCTGTTTAGTTTGTGCTGTGTTGGTATTGAGGAAGATGTAACTTACTTGATAGCCTAGTCTCATAATAGCAAGACTTAACTGCAAATGTATTAAACGCATTTGCCGACTACACTGTTTCATACAGCTCGTTGAAATGAGGTACCCTAATTGACAATACAGTTTTGTAAGTTTTTGCAGAAATAAAGAGTTGTTATTGACAATGCTTTTGGAAACAAATACTGCATGAGTTTTTCAAAATATTAAATAGTTAATAGAAATTAATGGAGTACAGACTGTTTAACGTGATTTCTGTTTTAAGGGCCTAACTTCCTCTTTCTGACAGTACTGTTATCAACAGGAAGCAGAGGAGGAAGAGCGATCTTGTTCTTTCTTTTCTTTAGAACCTTCTACCAGCTCTTGACTTCTGTATCGTGTTTGGCTGTAATTGTACAACTTCTTCCATCCTGCTTTTTGAAGATGGAGTTTTGGGTCATCGTCACCTGCTAGGGGATGCAATTCTTCTCATCACCTACTGAAAGACGCCTTTACCTCACAAGCAATTTCACAAGAGGAACAATTCAACTACGTTCGTCCATTTTTTCTTATGTTTCCCGCTCTCGCTTTTTTATACACGTTATGGTGTAACCATTTCCCTTTAACTGTGTTGTGGGAGCATGACTGCGGTCTTCTTAGCATCTTAGAATACGCATCAAACTACAGTTTCTTCCATCGTCAGAGGACAGAAGATTAAGTGCGTAGCATACAGAAACAAGAAGCCATTTTCTTGAAGGCCTCCATGCAAACTGTAATGGGCAGCATATAAATGCATGAAAAAAGAAGGATCTGCCGCTCAGACATTATACAGCACTTTTTTTCCACGACAAACACAGCCAAAGGATATTTCTATTGAACTGAGAAAAACCTACAAAAAAGTTTAAAAATGAGTTTTGACTCGGTGCCATCCAAGTCTGAGGTCATGAGCTGGAATGCTCCTCGCTTGGCAGAATACATGAGGAAGGTAAGTGTTACAAGTTTCCTAATGTTTTCTCTCCTTGTGTCAGTCAGATGTTTGATATATCAGGAGAATTAAAAGCAGCCCACAATTTCTGCGTCTCGATGAGCTTCTGTGGATCATTTAGAATTATCTAAAGGAAGACTAAGTTTAAGTGGTAGCTTACATTGGAGCACTAAACATTTTAAGGAATTATACTGTTTAAGAATTGTACTACAATTACTACCATTATACTACCATTTCTAAATGATTACAGGTAAAGTGACACATATTGATTACCTTTCTCATTATTTTTTTTTAAAGCATTAAGATATCCTATATTTAGCTCCAATAAAATGCAGAGATCTCTAATTTGGCATATGTGGTGTACAGCAGTAGCATATTAAATGGTTTAATTTGCATGATTGCTTATATCTGCTGCACTGTCCATGTTCCTAGCTGGAACTGACAGGATGTGACAAAGTTATCATGAAGTGCAGCATGAACGGACCGCGATTCCTAGTAAGTTCATCCACATACTATCATCAGATATATGATTTTTTCTGTTTTATGCTTTACCCCAGTTTAAATATTTATTTGCTACAAAATATGTTAAAATCTATATGGGACTTGGTATTTGTAGCATTGAGTAACTGGCTAGAACTTTCATGCCACCAAGACATCCCCCCACCAGCACTTCCTTTTTCATTTTGCCAGTCTGACAGTCTGACACACTGTTTGACATATATGATAGAACTGGGGGACTTAGGAAGTAAATTAGGCTTCATACTTTCTTTAAGGGTTTTCAACACCAAGCTTTGGTATTTCAGGAAATGATGAATGTTGAGTCTGTTGGTCCATTTTAGGAGTAATTTCCCCTCTTTTTTTAGAATATGTCTGACAATGATCTCCACAAATTTCCCAAACTTCATACACCGTAAGTACTTATGCCCATCACGCATTGCTCCAAACACGTACAGATGGATTCTGATGTTGACAGTGTTTACTCTGGATACCACTCTGAAGTTAGGTAGGAGTGACAGAAGGAAATATTAGGAGAGACTGTTGGCTGCATCTGGTGCATTCCAGATAAGGGAAAGAATATGGATGGATGGATGGATGGATAGATACAATCTTTTTAAAGTATGAGTTAGAGCTATGAAGAGCCAGCTAAATACTGACAAAGTGGAAATTCATAATATATTTAGGAGCCTTGTTACTCAGAAAAAAATAACAGCAAGAAAATGAGGAAATTTTGTATATTGACTCATCAGCAGATTTGGTTTCTGTTCAGACAATATGGCAGTTTTTCTTTTGGGAAGGGGAGTACCTACACAGAAGTGCTGTAATGTGACCTCTTGAAGCTAAGATTCTTGGAAATATCTGAGTATAGAACTGTTAAAAAAGAGACCCTTAAAGCATAATTAAATGTATTTATAGCAAGTTTATGGATTGCCAGGATTACAGAAACAAAATGATGCGAGCAGGCATAAAAATGAAAGAAGACAATGTAAAAAACAAGAGTCATCTAATAGCATTTTAGCATGAATGAAAAAATAACTGTGCTCATATTTAATGGAAAAAATGCATTGCAGACAAACAAGCCTCATTAGAACAAAGAACTACACAGATTTAAAAGGACTTTCAAAAGCTAAAAAAGGAAAGAAAACACAATTTTGTGTTGTAGAGGTTTAGATATACCAGCTAATTTTAGACATAAAGAGGTAGAGGTAAAGCGAGAGAACGTGAAAAAATTACCACATCCTCTCGGCGTTTAGTCCCCTTACTTAATATGATCCTATCTTCCAATCAAGTTGTCTAACGAAAGGCATGTGACCTGCACCGAGCATTTTAACACTTCAAAGGAAACCATGCAGCACTGGCACAAATTCCATTTCATGAAAAGGTCATAACTATGTTTTCACACCTACAGATGGAATGCAAGTCTGTGACTCACAAAGAGCAATGACACAGAGCATCCTCTTTATTTATTTTACAGCTTGATCACCAAAATATGCTGTGAAATAAACAAAAAAGAAGAGAAAAGAGGATTTTTTCATAAGAAGTGAGTTTACAGTGGAAACTGCTCCTTAGCATTGTGCAATGCAATGCTACGCAAAACTACCCAAAGCAACTTGGCTGCAAAACCTAAAAATCAGATTGTAAATGAAAATATCTTCCAATTTGTCCACAGGCCAGCACCACAGAAGTACCAGGAGCAAGGTAGGGTTTCCTCCTTTATTGTTTTTAATTAGTATGTATTTTTGTATTTTTTGCCATTATAAAAACAAACCAACTTTTTAAGGCAGAATACTGATTTCTCAAAACAACCCTTTTTTTAGAATTTGAGACAGACAATCAAGGCTGGGACTCAGAAGAGTTTGTAAGTCACTGACAACACAGCTTTCCTCTCGAGTGACCTCGTCACACGTTAAAATGGCATCTCGTGATCTGGGATTTTATTCCTCTGCACCGGTGCCACACAACGTCCGTCCCATTGACTGAGTGCTACCACTTCACAGGAGAGCGACGATGACTACGAGAGCCCTGATGCTGATGGCGATGATGCTGACGATCGTGACTACGAGTCGCCAACTGAGGGGGAGTGTGTTAGGAGAGGCGCGGACAGTGATGTAGACAATGATTATGAGCCCCCCCCTACTGACCCACCAGAAGGTGTCCCTCCACCAATTTGTTCTGCCAAACCCATGGGTGATGGTGACTACATCGGTATGTCCTTGTGAACTTTGTTTTTTTACAGTGATAAAGAGTTGAACATCTCACTACAGACTTCTGCTGTCAGTTGTGCTGTTGGCCACTGACCAGAAGTTGACTAGCTCAGCAGTATTCGAACATCTTAAGATGAGGTTTTCAGAATACATTTAATTAGAAGTTTTTTTTTTACATGCGTGAAGCATTAAATGAAGTGACTTGGCACTCAAAATACCAAAACCAAAAAAAAAAGTTTTATCCATCGTGTTAGAGTCAGAAAAATAGTGCACAGTGTAATAATACTTGAACATTTTTGTTTTTGTGCTTGCGTGTGTAGATAATAATCGGAGCAGAGGTGTTTCACAAAAGATGCCCCCTATGCCGCCTGAACGACCAGGATCAGGGCCGACACCCCCTGCCATCCTCCGTGTATGTCTGATTTTTCTCTACGACAATTTTTTTTTTTGTCACCTTTCTTGCTTGCTTGTATCATTGTGGTTATTTATAGTTAAGCATTGGAGGTCTGTGTTTGTTTTGTTGTTAAGAAGTTAATGGCAACTTAACATCAAATACATTTTTCTTCTTCTCACATCTTTGCAGCAGACTGGGCGCCCTCTGCCTAGGCGGGACCCGTCCCCACAGAGACCCTTCCGACCACAGAACAAGCGTAAGCACAATGATGGTGTATTTTCAAACCGGTAAAGGTTTTAATGTATAAAGCTATGCAAGCTTGGTGTTCATTTGTTTTTGCACTAAATCTTCCTGAATTTGGCTTTTTGCTTTTTGAAGCTCCCCCTGTGCATCGTGACAAAAAGCCTGGGTGTTTGGACAGAGCACCGCCAAGCCTTCCTGGGGGACCAGACAGGGAAGATCATTTTGGAGGTATGAATGGTAATAAATTTTAAAACCAGTTAAAAGAAGTAAGCAGTGGTAAGAGTGAAACAGTTCATCTCTGAGTATTGCTGCGGTTATTTTCAACCAGTTGTTCAGTAGAGGACCTAACAGGAAACTTGACACCACAATATATTTTATGTATGTGTTACTCCAGAGAAAGGGTGATATTTCTCATGTGGTCTGCCAGTACTTCATTAATAATGGCTCGTTTATGGTGGTCAGAAATTCAAATTTATAGAGTATTGTGTCAAAAATTAATGTGCATTAACCAAAGAATGACTTCACATTTGTGAATTTAAAACGAAATAAAGGAAATGAAATTGAAATTATGAAATACCTTAACAAATACCTTGTTTGCACCAATTCAGCGAAGAAAATAATTCTAGAGAGCAGTATGGATATAATACTGATCACTGACATAAATTTTTTGATGTTGAAAAACTAAACATCACAGTATAAAAATCCATGCAGCACAAGATAATAATATAGGTTGTGTCGTGAGGTTATCAGGTTGTAGGCGTTCAGTTGAATTAAATTGAATTGAATTTGATTTGTTTTATATAGCACCTTTCACAACAATTTTCCTTAAAGTGCTTTACACAAGAAATTACAGATATTAAAGAACAAACTGTAAGAATTAATACAAATGAAGCCAGATAACAGAGGAGGAGAGGAACCAAAAACTCCACAGTGTGGAGAAAAAAAACCTGTGGGGGCCCAAGGTTGACTGGCTGCCCAGCCCCTCCTGGACACGCTAACATTACAGAATAAACCTGTGCTTATTGAGACTTTGAATGTTAGTAGCACTACAATATAAATAATACAGTTTAGTCCTCCTTTGTCTCCACCATGCCTTCTTCATCTCCCCACCCTCTACCTGTCAGAACATTGGAAATATTGTTGCACTAATGAGAATAATCTTCCTTGTTGATAAAACTATTCAGAATAACACATGGCTGGAAAGTTTTTAGCGTTAGCTCATTTTGTGTGTGTGTGTGTATGTGTGTATCGACAGGAAGGAAGCATGGTATCGCTAACAGGGTAAGAGTTTTTAGCATGTTTTATTCCTCTCTAGATTCATTAATACATCTTAGCAACATGCCCTTCGGAATTACTTATTTAAATGCAATACAAAATATTTTTATAAAGGCACCCACGCTTGGATTAGTAGTCATTAGCATGAGCTGAGTAGTTTCTGCAGTATATTTTTAAACTAATGAGGCTTTATGTATGGCATGCATTTGATGACTTGACATAAGATCTCAGCACTGTTTATTCACGATCACACCTCTGTTTTGTATTGTGTCCTACAGTCTGCTACACCACCTACAAGGTAGGAAACTGTTTTCATGCATGTGGATGCATATTGCTCTCATGCTATAATGTCGACATGAAGGTTTAGCACAAATTATTTTTGGGTTTCACTTTTGGACTGGGCCTCTGCAGCCTTATCGTTATTACCTTTTTTTTTGTTTGCATATCTTGAATTTTTTTTTATGATTGAGCATGGCTGTGCATGTCATTTTTGCTCATGCCTGTATGCTGGTTGTGTTTTGGAGGGCCTTGTGTTCAGCCTTTTCAAGTAAACACCCACACTTTCTCCTGTACAGACCTCCAGTGGCAGAGAGGCAGGCAGAACTGCCTCCACTCCCCAAACCTCCAGTCCCAGGACCAGGGGTCAGCAGGTCAAGCTCATCCCTGAACAGGCTGCCGATGGCAAACAGGTCTGCCCCCTGCTGGACATCACACACACAACAACAATCTGTGCGGTACAGCAGCCCCAAGTCCAGGAGGATTAATGTTTTCAAATGTGTTGTTTTTGTAGAACCGGAATGCCAGACCATAGGAATAGTGTAAGTAAATTTTATTTTAATTTATTTTTATTTATTTATTTATGTTTTTTTTGTAGTGCTACACGCATTTAACATTTATATTTAACCTGTTTTATAGGTGAGGAATTTAAGCCTGGTTGACATATCCAAATTTAACCTCAAAGACTTGCTACTCCAGTTTAATGTAGTTTGAATAAAAGTGGTTAGTAACATTTTCAGAGATTTAGAGACCAAGAAACTTGCGAAATACCTAAGTGCATTAAGATTTGTTTGTTGCTGTTAGTTAAATTTACTTTGTCATCCATGGTATAATTCATGAAATCAAGCTCCTTCTTAAAAGATTTACTTTGTTGTCTGACATGTCACTCTGACTGCACCACGTTTTGTGCTGATGGACTAAATTAACCCACAGTTGTAGCATTTAGTAGTAAAACGTCCCCTTTACCAGACAGGTAAATAAAACCTCTTGAGACAGGTAAATTGGTATAAAACTTTTATTTGGTTAAATCTGCATACTTTCTCAAATCATATACCAAACAAAAATAATTATGCCAAAAAAAATTAAGCCTTACATTTTTGTACAAAAAAATGCCATGTTGCCTGAAACATACATGATCTTCTTGGTGTACCACTCTTTAATACAATTTATGGAGGAGATAAAGGGCCATGCTACATTTTACAAGACAAACTAGTGCCTGTCATCAAATTTTTAGTGTACAAATCATATATATTGTGAGGGGTTGGCGCCCCGCCTGGGGTGTCCCCAGCCCTGTGCTTTCTGGGATGGGCTTCAGGCTTCCTGCGACCCTGAATTAGATACAGTGGTTAAGCAAATGGATGGATGGATGGATGCAAATCTTATACATTAAGAAGTAAAATTATCAATTAGCTGAAGGAATGGAGATTATCTATATAATTCTGCTTTTTAAGTTTGTTAACGCCTCACAATTAAAGTTTGTAACAAACAACTGTTTTGCTATTTATAGCTATTTGGAGAGGGGCATGGTGGGATAATGGTTAGAACTGTTGCCTTGTACCTGAGGGCTCATATTTCAACCCTGCCCTGTGTATGTGGAGTTTAAAGGTTCTCCATGTGCTTTGTGGGTTTCCTGCAGTCACTCCGGTTTTCTGCCACAGTCCAAAAATATGCATTGTAGGCTGATTGGTGTTACCAAAATTGGCTGTAGTGTCTGCTTGGGTTTGTGAATGTGTGCGATTGTGCTGGCACCCATCCAGGGTGTCCTTCGTCTCATGTCCTAATCTCCCTTAGATGGGCTATAGTCTCCATCGTGACCCTGTATAGGATAAGTTTTATGGATGAATGGATGTTTGTTATTTGTTCATTATGCAAGAGTTTATCTTCAATATAAGGTTTTTTATGATAAATTTAACTGCCTTACGTAAAAAACGATTGGTAGTGTGCCTACACAACAATGTAAAGATTTAGATAAAAGATTAATTTACTAAGCAGCAGTGATATCATGGTCTTCATGAACAGCGTCTTGTTCAGACACAGTCATCAGATTCAAAATCTTGCTGTCTTGGATGCGGTTTATTTTGTCCAGTAATTCTATAGCTGTATATATTGTCATCAGATAAGAAGCCATCTCTCAAAAATATTATACTCAGTTTCACTGAAGTGACACAAATCAATGTGCAATGAGACCACTGTGTGTAGCTTTTAATACTAACAATATACAATATTTTTCAGTCTACACTTGACCTATGTAAAATCATTGGTAGTTCAATCATCAGTAGCTGCAATGATCACGTTTATTTCATGAGACAAATTTATACAAAACTAAAATGTATAAAAGCAATTCTGTTATCTAAAGGAGCAACTTAGCTAATAATGCTACTGGTCTCATTGTGTAATGAGTTCAGTTATGGTTTTCACTGGGTTTCATTAATTTACTCTTTTTTGTTGTTTTTCTATTTTAAATTGCTTTTAGCCACAAGAGGATGGTAAGTGGCCACTATTACTTCCTTTATAGGACTTTTTTCTCAGCATTTACACACTTTGTATGTATAAAATTCTATTTCTTCCTTCCTGTACAGCACACATGTCAAAACCATTAGGGGGCGCTGCCTTCAACTCCAACACCTTCCCTTTGCCCTCGCAGGGCCAGGCCCGGCGGTCAGGGTCTTCACCAGTTCCTTTTCATTCAGAGAGGTAAACCCTCCCCTTTCATCAGTCTGTGTTTTAGTGTGGACACAGGCTGTAGACTTGTAAGAGACAGTGTTGCCTTATTTGTGTGCACGCTCTTTTGCCAGTGTTCCGCCAGGTGGATCCCTACCTTCCAGGCTCCATGCAGGTAAGCCATGCGTCAGCCTCTTCATCTGTGTTCAGTCGGGACTATAGCAATTGTAGCCTTTGCTATAGAGTAATGCTTTTGCGTTTGGCAGCTATGAACGCTCCACGGCCTGGTCAGAGAGCACCGCCTGACAGATTCCCCATCCCCCAGCAACCCCCCCCACTGCCTCACGGAGCTGATACAGATGATGAGCAGGTTTGCAGCATCCATCTGTGCAAAATAACACCGTTAATGGGTGACTGGAGTAACTTAAATGCATTCACCTCATGTTTTCATTTTTATATGTGTAAAGTTCTTTGAGGCACATTGTTTCGAAAGGCGCTATATAAAAATTAATTAAATTGAATAAAGTGATACTATGTCATTGCTCATTCTGTTGACACGTGGCTTGAAAAACACTTTAAGACATCCACATTGTTGGTTAGAATCAATATGAACATGCGTGTGTAACCATGCAGGACCTTGACTCACGATGGTATGTGGGCCACATGAACCGAGGGCAGGCGGAAAACCTTTTACGGCAAATTAACCTGGTGAGCTGCTTTTTACTCTCCCCCTGTTGATTTCACACTGTTGTCAACCTGTTGAACAACACACTTCCTGTTCTGCAAGTTAAACACAGATGCTGCACTGGTAACACAAAGGAAAATATTATAAACTGTGAACAAAGCTTACAAACAGGTCTTCTGAAAAGTGACAACATGGTCATTGTGTGTAATGGTCTTGTTTCAGGATGGTTCATATCTTGTACGGGACAGTTCCAAGAGGTCCTCCACCCAGCCATTCACACTTATGGTTCTCTACCAGGGCAAAGTGTACAATATTCAGATACGATACAACTCTGAAAAGGATGTCTTCCTGCTGGGAACTGGCCTAAAGAACCGTGAGGTATAAAGTCTTTGGGTCACTGTACTCCTACAAAATCTTCACAAGGAGTAGTTTAACATTTCGAACACAAGTCCTAAGGCTCTTTTAATGATCGATTAAATCAAAAATACTTTCTCTTACCTGCACTGTTACTGTAACTTTTGAGCAATTTAAATTTCTTCATTTGTTAATTGATTTTCCTGTTACTTTCTTCCTTACCTGCAGAACTTCACGAGAGTGAGGGATATCATTGAATACCACATGCAAGTACCACTTCTGTTGATTGACGCAAAGGACCATGGGTCAGGCCCTCAGAAGCAGTGTGCCCTGCTACACCCTGTGGCATATTGACCACTGCCTGGAGGAAAGGGAAACCACCTGCAAAAAGTGGTGAGGTGTTAAAGAAGTGATACCTCATTGCTGAAGAGGTAGATTGAAAAGCAAACTGCTAAAATAACTGTGGAAACCATTGTCTAAGGAATTCTTCAGTTGCATTGTTTTATTTAATATATTTTCCCCTGTCTTTAAACATTTAAAATGTCATATTTAAGTTCATTTGTATATGCATCCTTTCATTTTAGGTAACTGGTTATGTTATTGTGTTGGCTGTTTATTTCTCTGTGTTATACTGGACCTTCAACTTTCAGAAATAAAAGTGTAAGAAAACGGTCAGTCTAAACAAAACACATTTAAAAATATGCGGCCAGTTAAGAATGATTTTAAAGTAAATTTGCAGGGGGCAAAGTTGCACTATACCACTTGATACTTTTGTGCTTTTTATGTTTTTTTTTTGCCACATAATGCACCTGAGTGAACTGGATTAAAAATGTCACCGTTTCATTTTGTGGCCTACCTGTGATTTTAAATCTTATATATGTCACTTACTGTGACCAAAATGGCTCCTATATATTTTAATTGCATTTGCACTATATAGACTAGCAGGCTCCTTAAGCAATGGGGAAAAGTAGAAGCCATGATAAATAGTAAACTGTAAAGACTGCATTGACAGTGATGAGTTAAGAAGCAAACAGTTTGCTGTTTCATCACGCTCAGTGAGCAAAGGGAAAGCAGACAGTTGTCACATGTGCTGTCCGTAGGTAACGGTTTTTAATAAAAGTATTCTCTTCCTTTGTCTGTTCCAGCTGTTTGATTTTTTTAAATGATGCTGAAGCGTAGTTGACTGATTTTTTGGCTACTTCCAGATATTTGTTTAACCTCACAGCAAAGTCAGATTACCGTTAAAAATCTGTTTATGTAACTGATGCTAAATATTTCCCTGACCGAACAAAAGTTTGTTTCCACACTCTCTTAGTATTTAAGAATTCTAGTGTTATACTTAGATTTTTGACTAATGGTAGTTTATAAATCAAACCTACTGTAAAAGGTGACATGACTTAAAAAAAGACTGGTGTCTCATGCCTTTTATTTACAGTTTG
>JABJVR010048361.1:5552-22231 GCA_025773905.1 Chitala chitala
CACAAGGGGCACAGGGAGAACCAATCAACCACTGCAGACGGCTGGCCACACAACACAAGGGGCACAGGGAGAACCAATCAACCACTGCAGACGGCTGGCCACACAACACAAGGGGCACAGGGAGAACCAAAACAAAAGCTGCAAACGGGCTGTTCACGTCAAATGAGGGCCTAGGCATAACCACTCAATAACCAAACACAGCTGATCACGCGATGGATGTAACGCAGGCAAAGGAGCAGGGATGGTAACTGTCACGCTCAACTACAAACATGTGCGCGTCTGGGTCTCCACCTCCTTCAGGGCATCCGATATACTAAAAGAACAGGTGGGAAACACTTTAGCTTGGTCATTTCCGCCATGTTTACATAACAGCAGCTTCCTGCCGCTACGTAAACATGCATTACGGCCAGCTCTTTCATCAACAAAAAGGCTGCGCTTTCCCCAGATAAAGCACACACAAAAGCACAGATGACGGGGTAAATAAGGGACAGATTACCGTTAATGTCCGAATTGCAGCCAACTCGCATGTGCTTTATCACTCACAGGGAAAACCTCAACCAAATGAAATGGTACTTATTTGTTCCGGAAGCCTCTGAAGTAATCCACACCCAGTTCGGAAGGAGGGAAAAAAAAAAAAGATATTTCTCGGGTCGTAAGAAACACTCCGGCATTTTCTGTTCATGGCTGTTTTAAAGTTTTATCTAGATCTTAACAGAATGCCGTTTCTTTTTTTAATTGGCTTTTCCCCCAAAGTACTCATGGTGTCCAATTTGTCCCCTGTCAACAGTGTTCGCGCCTCCAACATGAACTCAGCACACCAGAGAGAACAGAACACTTCCCAAAAGTAAATAAGCAGCTTAACCTGGTCCTGCCTGCATGGCTCACCTGTGTGGCCAGCCGCACGGGGCCAGAACACCCAACCCAGAGCTCAAGAGCACAAGGGGCTAGCATCAGAGCTGAAGTCTAGGGGGAGGCATGAGAAAATAATGCTGCCATAGAAGATCCGCTTTCTCCTGCAGGGGAGGCCTGCACAGACATGCCAGCCTGCCAAATGCTACACAGCAGTGCATACCCCACTCTGCTGTACAACCCAGTATGGCAACCTGCATGTCCTACCTGTCCTTTTCAAGTTACACCTGAGCAAACACTCAACACCCCCCATCCTGGACAAGTACTCTATACCCAGCACTAACACCTGTCAGCCAATGGCATTTAGTGTTAAATAGGAGAGAACCACCCCTCCCGAGGTGCCTGAGTGAACACAGGTCCCCTCTTCCCAAGCGAGAGGTGACTCATGTGTGACAAGTCAGCCACAAACAGGTATTCCGCTCAACTAGCTGGGAACACAGGAGAGCCAATGAGACGTCACGCTTTGTTTGAGTCTACTAACGCGGGCGTGACGGTGTTGCCCAAGACAAAAATTTCCCACAGCTCCACCCCTCCTGCACCACACACCTGAAAGAACAAAGGAGGGAACGGGAGACAGGAAGGGAATTTCACATGAGATAAAGAGTAATCTCACGCTTGGCGCTTTGGTCCGCCTGCTGTGACTACACACCCAACGCTGGAGCGGAACTTTGAATGCTGGGTGGGACAGACAGCCAATGCTTCTAAAAGCGGGCGGGTCCACAGGAGATTAAATGCTAAAAGCAGCCAGGCAGGTGCAGCCAAAAGGTCTGTGCAGAACTCCCAGTGAAGAAGAAGTGAGGTACTGCAGCTGCTGGTGTGTGAAAGATTGTTTCCGTGGATACAGCGCTGGGCCTGTGCTGTGATTTGCCTCTGCCTGCCTGTTCCCAAGACCAACGAAACCAGCGGCCTTCTAGTGGGAGTGTGTGTGGAGGAGACGGCAGTGCTGACGACACACAGGTAAGTTTTCTACCCATGCGACCCCAGAGGACTCTGAGCTTTCCAGGGCCTCGGGACTGCTGTAAGCACACACGCCCACACATGCAACATTACACAGAGGTACAGACCCATGCACCTGCTTGGCCTTTCCTATAGCACCTCAGCTGAGGCTAGAGGGCAGAAAAAAAGTAGAAATTAGTGGAATGTGGAAACCTGGAGTGGAGTGGAGTGGAAACCTGTTTGAAAACAGTGACTGTGAAAATTTGGTCATGGCTGTCAATTGTCCTTAGGGCTGGCTCTGGGAGACCAAGGAGGGTGCATCCCATTCCTGTACTAGTCACACATCCCAAAAAGATGTGATGCTGCTTTTACGCTCTCCAGACTCCCGCTGCCGCAAACGTGGTGATAAAATGTTTACGATAGAGACACATGCCTTCAGCAGTGCGTTACCCCGTTTACGCACAAATGCTTCAAGTCACGATACGGTCTGGGCGTAAGGAAGACTGTAAAAAGGTCGTAAAGATTAGCATTTTTGAAAAAGCACTCATTGCCTTTATTAAAAATGAACTGTAATGTGCTGTGTTACAAGTAAATCAATATAATAATTTTAATGTTGGACACCGTAGAGAAAGGCCAACTGTCAATTCCGGTCAACCCATCATAATGAGTGTGTTTCCACAAACACAGTTAACACTTAGGTAGGTTGTAACAAACACTGAGGTCTCGTTCCAAGTCGTAACGCAATCCAACCTGTCCACACGCCCCAGTGTTTTATACACTTTTAACAAAATCTAGACAACAGGTAACAGGAACCAGTGGTTTCCAGGCTCAGTTGCCATCAACAGTGCCAGTCTGAACAGGCTCGAACTGCAGCAGTGTTTAAGCTTGTCTGCGTCAAAAAAAAAAAAAAAAAAAAAAACACACACATGGCAATAAAGCATTAAAAGACCGCATAATAAAGACACTTAAAAATGTATCAGTGTACATTTACTGCAGAGCGATTTAACATTCCTTGTGTAACTGAAATTTGATTCAGACTGTAAACAATAATTCGACCACACCCCAATGTAATAACCACCAAGGAGATGTCAACAAAAGCAGAGTACACTTCCAGGCTAGAAATTACTTTAAAAAGTAGACTTCCATTAATACCGGGTGTAACGCCTTTTCCTGTTTATAAAAAAAAAAAAAAAAAAAAAAAAAAACAGCTTGTACAGATGGTCATAACCTTAACGGTCCGACCGTACAAAGCAGAAAGCGGGATGTAATCAAACTGTATTACAAAGGGAAATTTTTTTAATGTTCAATGAAAACAGTATGAAGGTCCCTTTATTCCTAGAAAAATAACTTATACAACCCTCCCTGAAACAGAAGGGGAGGGGGGAGTACAACAAAACCAAAATCGTGACATGAGGGAAAGGGCTTTCACTTCCAATGATCTCTGGGATCTTCTCCAGCATAGCCATCCACCCAGCTGTCCTGCAACAAGTCAATTAGTCCAACCTGGACCAGCTGTCCTTCATTATCTGAAGCATCTGTGGGCACTGCGTTGATGATTAATTGCCATGGAGATGCTAAAGATTGCTCAGACACCACCTTGTGGCGTTGCCAGGCCTCCCACCGGCTCGCGGTCCTTGCCTCCTTTCCCAGCTTTTAAGCACGCGTCGGAGTATCTCTCAAGCTCCAAACAATGACTTCATGGCATCAGCCTGCGGTGCCGGAGCGGCAGGTGGTCTCCTTAAACTACAGCTTCACTTCCCTCCCCCAAGAAGTCGACCCCATTTGCACCTGGAGCCAGTTGGCAGTGGTGGAGGGAAACATTCCATGTACTCCGGGAAGAGCAACAACTTTAACACTGATGGGCAGGACAGTTCCCCACACACGAGCTACTGAGCAACATTCAGGTAAATTAATTTAACTTCCTGTTTTTACTCCCATAGGTGCACCGCTTCTGCTGTTGCCAGGGGCCTGAAACCCTTGACCCTGCAGGCAGCTTGCAAGCAGAAGAGTCCGTGGGCGACGTCTTCTAAGATGGCCCTCAAGTCCACGCTCCAGAGGAAGTCCATGATCGAACAGTGGACCTCCACGTCCCTGAGGCGCAGGGAGGCGCTCTCCGTCAACACGATCAGCCTGCCACTGGGCGACTTCCGGCACCTGTCGCATGTCGCCAGCGACAACCACAGGGACAGCTTCGGGGACCTGTCCTTCCTGCAGCGGGGACACAGCCTGACGCTGCAGGCCTCCAAGAGCGAGCAGAACCTGCTCCAGTCCTGCGCCCCCCCGCCCAAGCCCCCCCGCCTTAACACGGAGGCCCCGGGGGGAAGCCCCGACTGGGTCGTGGGGCGCCAACACACACGACAGCGCCTGCGATCCAGCTCCCTTCCCCTGATGGACACTGAGGACAGGGACGAGCTGAACCTGGAGGAGGCGGAAATTGCGAGCGGCATGGGGTGGGGCAACCTGGGCTCGAACGAGGACAACGATTCGCTACAGGCCAGCTCACTGAAAGCCCCAGCTGAGCAGGATGACTCTGCCTTCACCATGGACATTAACCTAGACCTCGGGCCCTCCATCCTGGATGAGGTCCTGCAGGTGATGGACAGGCTTCGTCACTGAGCCTCGGGCCTGACCTTCTAACCTCTTTAACCACGTGCACTGGGCCAACACCACGTGTAACGACAACTGAATGTTCTGTGTTGTAATAAGCTACAGTGAAAGCCAGTGGTGCTGTCATGTGACCCAACGGGGCAGAGCCTGAAGGAATCGATGCCTCACGAAACTAAATCAAGGTTAGAATGGCTACTGAACCAGACTTTACGCTCCATCACTTCATGCAGGAATGAGCTGCGGTCACAGAGACCACCATCCTAAAGAACGCGGTACTGCAAACACCAGAGAATGTGATCCCAAAGTGCGGAACGTTACTACAGCAAAACAAAGACTCCCGTCCGGATTAAAATAGTCAGAAGAAGCAAAGGGCTAGAATTCTGTGTCAACGGCGCTCACGCTGTCTGCCGTGCTTCATTCTATCATGTTAACATGAAGTTTCGGCTTCATTAGCATTGGCAAGCTCACGAAATCTGCAATCCTTTTAAACACACATGCATGCACACACACAGCGTATCTGTCCAAACGGTTGAGGGCTTTTTGTCTGTTTTGTACCAATAAAAAAAGGTTTTCTATAAAAGCACTCTGAAAATGTGTGAACTTTGATTTTGTAAAGCAAGTGTTAAAAACAAAGGCAAATTCTTCAACTGTTAACCAGATCATATTTAAACCACAACAATAAAAGAGCTGGTTATTCCAGAAGTGCAACATAAAATCCAATGGCTTAAAGAACTCTGTTACACAACACCGAACACGGGACAAAACGCATGCCAGACTGAAATTTGGTTTTGCACTTACAGTACACATCATACACATATAGTTTTATTAACTACTTAAAGCTGGCCAGAAACAACTTCATAACTGACATAATGAGAAAGGGAAAGACAAATTCCTATTAAATTTAGCTCAACGTTTCCTGGAACTGGCCATTAAGATGCAACTAAACAGAAGTTAATCATACTCTAGACCGCAAGACTGCAAGGACATTAATTGGCAATAACATTACCACAAAATCATTGCCATACAACGAGAAAAGAATCCAGTGACAGGCCCCAGATAAACGACCTGGAAATCACTGAGGACTCCAGACCTGGGCCAGGGTTAAATAGCTAATGGATATTTACCAACCTCAATTTCCCCCTCTAAACAAATTTGTGCATGCGTGTGTGCGTGTGTGAGTGCATGTGTGTGTGTGTGTGTGTGTGTGTGTGTGTGTGTGTGTGTGTGTGCTCGTGCGCACCAGCCAAGGCGTTTCCTGCCTTCTGTTGCTTGGGGTATACTCTGTGATGTCCTGTAACTCTAACCAACTGGGGACAGGGAGAATGAATGAATTAAAGTGTTTGTGTGTGTTGCATCTCTATACATCTTAAGTATTTTTGATAAAACTTAAGACCCATGCTTGGTGGTGGTGGATCAGAAAAAGAATCCCTTGGCCACTACTTACTTTCAGGGAACATGCCTATTAGCATTGTTGGTATCCAGAATGCTCGTGAAATGGTGGCTGCAGCCCCTATCACCCTGCCTAGTTGTAGGCACAATATTCACCCCTGCCCGCATCCCGGCAGACCCCCCTTAGTCAAGCACGAAAGTACACTCCTCACCATACCACAACCCCTCCACGGCCCCCTCGTGCAGCCGCACATTAAAAACAAACAGCCCCCCAGACGCGCACTAAAAGAACTAACAGAATAGGCCACATCTTTCTTAACTGTAAAGTGGAGTGCCCAGAAAGTTGGGGGGGGGGGCACATGGCCCCTGAGGCACTGCCAGGAACCACCTTGGCGCACACACGCACACAAAGGATAACTGGGATTACTGATGCTCATTGCCTTAAAATGGCCTGCATAAAACCCACTGAAAAATTACGCATCACGCTCACAAAAACATTTGTGAAAAGGCACGTGGGAGGAATTATTTCAGCAAAACTCAAATTGCAGCGTCCTACTTTCTGATTAAAAAAAACAGGCCCAGACACATCTGTCTAACGTGTGGGACTGGAGCCAGAAGTGGAACAGCCGTGTGGACAACACCATGGAAGGCAGAAGTTATCACTGACCGGCAACTTGCATTCTAAACTGAAGCATGAGAAGCATTCAGAGCCATGGATACGCACGCCATGGATACGTAAGCCAGACCTTTACACAACCAACCAGTAGAACTGTAATTCCACACCAGTCAATGCCAATACAAAGCAGCTACAAGCCCTCAAAGAATAATGGTGATTCTACATATGTCTCAGTTTGTCTTCCTCCTGTACTGCTACCATAACGTGAATTTGTGAAAACAGAAGCAACTGACGAAAGACACGTCTTGTCAATGCCATGATAGACACGGAACAGAATGTGTGGCTAAAGGTGGGCGCTGGACAGTGCGACCAGCAGCTGGCAAAGCTTGCGATCTGCTCTGTTGTTTAGCACATGCCTCACACCACAATCTTTCTTGCTCATCTCTTCAACATTTTTATCCTGTGCCACACTTTGGGTTTGCCACAGAAAAACCCATTTAGCTTTCAGCGTGTTGGTGATCCAAACCAGCACGTCAACAAGCTTGTTAAATACATTTTATATTTATATGGTGTAACAAAGATTTATTTGCTGCAACTATTTGTATGGTATAAAAGTCTTCCCTGTTTGTTGAATGCTGCATCTCATCTTTATTTCTATGTAGCATCTGGCTCTGCATGCAGTCCAACACTCAGCACTGCAACGCATCCAAATTCTGAATAAAACCAACAACTTGCAAGGCCTCACCAATGCAGCAATAATGCGAGGAACATTTGCTAAGCCACATCTCCATGAGGAAAAGGTACGAGATGAAACAGAGGACACAAAGAGGGTATCGCTGATCACAGATGACAGCATGCCATGGTTAGACCCAGCATACAGGGGAAGGTCCTTCTTTATAGCCTTGCTCTTTTGTAGTTTTATAGTCCAGAAGCACAACTTGTCCTTGACAACGTAGCAACATGAAGGACACACAGCTTAAACATCATTTCTGCCTTCAATGACACTGCCTGCCTCCACCCCCACACCCACACCTGACTCACAAAGGGACCTAGCAGCAGACAGCTCCGCTGCTCGAACATAATGGAGGGCCTAACATCACTACACATCCTGCCCAAGAACAGCTCGGCCAGGCATAGGCAGACAGCCTGGGAAACCTGGGGTTAAAACCTGAGACGAGCACATTGCTCTTCCAGTCACACCACACGAAGTGTCTTCTGCTCATGTGCTTCACTGTCATTCCAAAACCTTGCATGCTCCCCTGCCATGTCCCCAGACCATGCCTGCCCACAGCAACCTTGGCCAACATTCAAGGTACGTGGAGCAGACCACCTCTGCCTGGTCATCACCCAAAGAGACCAACCGTCTCACAAAGCTAGTGGCGGCAAAGCAACCACAGACACCCCCCCTTAACAAACCTCCCCCAGATGGCTGGCTGCAGACCACAACACAAAAGCCATAACGCCTTTATTGTCTGCGCCCGTTCCTGACAAGCAGGCAAAATGCAGAGAACAGTGAAACAATGCCTGGCTCTGCCAGTCAGACGTTTTGACCGGCGGAGAATGTCAGTTGCATATGCTGCCACTTTCTTCCCCCAAACTCTAGCCTGCTGTCATACAACTAAAAACACCAAGAAACACAAAGTACATAAGCATCCATTTCACAGGTCTGTTTGATGTGCTCAAAGTTACGTTCTGAAACGCTGAGCAATTCCTGTTCTAACGGTATCTGGCAAGACTTTAGGGATCCCTTCTGGAAACATGCAGCGCCTCCTTAAGAAAGCAGACATGGCTTCTGGGACACCAGTGTCAGCACGTATTTGACGGTTGCAACATTTTTTCCAACATTCAAGAGGATCCAGGAAACTGTCTAGCGTGTCCTGGATGAGAAACAAACGGCCAGTGACAGAGAGGTGTAGGCCGACAAAAGTAGAATTCTCAAGAACGGGAAACTGTTTGGAGACAGAAGAACCTCTGGTTTTAAACCAAATGCAAAAAAGGGGCTCATTTTGTTTCAGCTGCGTTTCATTTACATTTATTAATTTAGCAGACGCCTTTGTCCAAAGTGACTTACAATGAATAATTGTACATGTGCATGTCACAAACAGGTCAAACAGTATCAGAGAACCATCCTACCATCAAAACGCACACGATTAAGTCAAGCAACTGTCACAAAAGTAAAGGGAAAGCACAAGTTTATTAAATTTACTGTTACACATTGTTTCAAACACTATTTCACAACTGCCACTTCGAGCATAATACAGATACCTGAAAACCAGCTGACTCCACTAGAGGGGACACTGAAAATGACACATGAAGTTACGTTTCAAGAGACACATTTACAGCTCTTCTGTGTACAGGTCACGATGAGGGTCACAAACCCCCCCTGCAGGACCCCACGGAAGAGTGAGAACAACATTCTCACCCTACATCCACCTTTTCTTCAACCAGAAAGCCTGGTTGCTTCTTATATCATTTAAGCCCAGCACCTAAATTTCCCGTCTCACTCGCACGCACACACGCACATATGTGCGCACACACCCAATACAGCTGGTTTTGTCTTCTCAGACCAAAGCAATCTGACTTGAAATGAAACTGATATCAACAGGCATCAGAAACTGTCTGTCTCCCCCTCTTGTTACATAGCACTTCTTTAATCTCTAAATGAACTTCTGGAAAGGCCTGGGTAAAGGCCATCCCTTATCTCTTCTCAGAAGAACCATGCCTGGGACACAGATGGGAACCTCCACCTTCACACAACTCCTCTTCTTCATTGAGAACCAAACAAAACAACTCTGTGGGCAGGGGGGTGTTTGAAACCTGGTCCAACACACAACAGGAAGCCGGATGGAGCCATGGGAAGAAGCCTCGGCATGGCGCCAAAAGCAAACCTCAAAGACGTGGAAGTGCACCCGGGGTGCTTCTAGGAAAGGATCGTGACAGGTGGTGAACACAAACACAGGTCCTGGTTCCTTCTGAAGTGCTACATTTCCATCTGAATAACCATTCACGACATTATCCGTATTAGTGTTACAGTATTCAAGCCTGTTCAAGCCGATTCCACGTCAAGCGACATGTTGATCTACTGACTTTTTCATCCCATTGGGAATTGCCGGAATCAGCACATATAGGAAGCACAAATTGTCCTGGCATGTTTGTGAGCGAGGTTTGTACTGTTTGGGTCTACAGTGGGATCCAGAGAGTTGACCCCCCCCCAGTTATGCTCTGCATGATGCTCCTATTAGCGCAGACAGCAAGCAAGGGTGCAGTCGGGAAAAGGGTTTCAAGAGACGTTGAAAAGCCAGCAATAACACAAGCAGGATTTATGGTCACAATACGTGATGAAATCCTTCTCGTGTAACGTTGTCTGCCGTAGCCAAAGATGAATCAAAAAAACAACAAATCAATTCACGTTTAACCATAAAAATCGACATCGAACAACATCTTGAGCCCTGAACGACCTTCTAAAGATGTTCTTTGAGAGCTTGTGAGTATGCTAGTTAGCATTAGCACTCCCCAACAATGATAAACCAAACAGTGCATCGTCAGTCTGGGGAACAGGATGGGACGTGGGGGGGGGGGGGGGTAACGGCTCGCCTGGTGCTTAGGGCACGCACCTGTGGTCCCTAGCACAGCCCCTGCCGAGGCCTAGGGGGCCATTACAGCATGAGGCCTGTGTGGTCAGAAAGCTGGGCCATGTCACTGAAGCACCGGCGGCCCAGCTGCAGCTGACGCACACCCCTGTCCTGGGACTGACACGGAGAAGAGATGGATAAGGTGAAGAGTTCACCTTCATCACCCTCACGATGGAAGTGTGAGAAGGGGGGGGGTTTCACTGAGCAAAGATGAGCAAAAGGTCACAGACGCTTCCATCACAGACACAGACTTCCCAAACGGTCCCTGTCCGAGCCCCAAGACTGGAGTTACGCAACACGGGGCTCTGTGCAGTGCAAGGCGCACTCGGAATAATGTCAAAATAACCCTGACCCACACGAGGTGTTCCCTTTAATCCCAAAAACACTCAGCCGCGGAAGGGGTCCCAGGCAGCACACACCCCGGGAATACTCAAGTATCAGCTGTTGTAAAGCCATTACTGCCACTGCAGTCTGTCAGTGGACAGGGATCTTTACAGAGTACGTGGCAGTCGGTCCAACACACTCAAAGCATTCACACAAAGTCCCCAGTACAAAATGGAGTGGGGTGTACAGGACTGGGTTGGGGTGGGTGGACCAGGGTCCCTTCCAAAGCAAACAAACATAAGCCAATTTAAGTCAACATTATCTCCCTGTCCAGACAAAAGGAGTGCAAGGACTGGGACAATATTTGTGAAATAACAAAAGAAACCTAATAGTTTACATACTTCTCTGCTGGGGTAGGAACATGGAGAATATTGTTTGGCTTGGAAAGCCAGCTTGTGGGCTATTCATTTCCAGCCTTTTGCAATATATTAATGTGGGGACGAAGAAAGAGAAAAGAGGGGGTGAAAAAAAACAAAAACAGAAAATTGAAGAGTCTACACATGCACGTCTATGTAAAAACCCACAGCAATGGCTCCCCTGGTTACTCTACCTGTTGTGGCCTGAAAGGGCCTTCTGCGGCATGGCGCTGCAACCCTGGCAAAGTGACCTCCGGCTGCCCCTCAAGCCAGGAAATCTTCAGCGGGTTTCCTGTCAGGCCCTTTTCATTCTTATACGCCAGCTCCTATAAGCAGAACACATAAATAGCTGCAGGAAACAGTACCTTCCTCTGCTCCTGCTCGTGGTCATGTGACCAAACGTTCACCTCAGGGACTGAAGCATTGTTCGGACCGCCCTGACCTATGCACCCAGTCGGACCTTCTCGTGTGACAGCGGGCAGAAACGCACCGGCTGACCATGCGCCTGCTGGGCTCCCCACCACTGCCCCAGGACCACCAATTCTCCTTGAGGTCCAGACAGCGACTTAAACTCTCTGAAAGAAGGTCCACTGGGGGGAGCAAAGCCAACACTGCTGTCTCAAGGGTAACCACACAGAACAACTGACTCCACAACAAACAGAACTCTACGACAAAAAAGGTCGACTGTCACGCGTGTCCGAACAATGGGGTCCCTCTGCCAAACGTACCCTGGTTCGCATTAAAGAAGGGTTCAACTGCCTTCAAACAACCTAGAGTAACTCCTAGCGTGTAGACGTTGTGGCCGAAACGAGTGTTAAAGTGGACGAGTGTCTTTTAGCCCCACGTAGCTTCAGGAGGAATAGACAAGAATCAAAAAGACACTTACTGCTCCTCTGGCTGTTGCAAATTCAGCCACGGCACTTCCCTTCTTCTTACTCGACATCAAGAGGTTCAACACGTCCCCATACTGAAATGCAGAGGGAGACCGTTAAACATGAAGCAGAATCAACTGTAGCTTTATCGACAGCTACAGGAACAGGACAAACAGGGTAACAACGTGTGGACCCTACGTCTTAATGAACCGGAGTTAAGGCTGGCAAAAACTCAGGGGAACTGAAAAACATTTAAATGTTAGCTATTAGCCATTCCTGAGCAACAGAACAGACACTGTAAAACGGCCAGGCTTTACACGGCTTCTGGAATTTTCCCCAGAAAACGGTGAGGTGAAATCACAAGGTCAGCTGCGCTTCAATATCCCTCATAACAGATCCGACACATTCGCTGGGCGCCACAATAAACATTTTTTCCCCCACATTAATCCACAAGGCCAGCATAACGCTAAGTGGAGGGGTCAGCCGGAGACCGTCCCGTTTAGGATGATGAGTTCACCCCTGAACGCTTGCGTGCCATCTTCTCTGAGAACACAACTCCCAGAACGCTTTCTTGTTCTTGTGTTCCATCAACGTGACAGAATATAATTTAAAAGAAATTCTATATTAACGTGTGCCAAGATTAGCAGTGGCCTTTTCCCAAACCTAACCGCTTTTGGAACACGGAGACGAGGAGGAAAAAGTTCTGCTCTTGACCTCTCGCCTAATGTGAGGATGAGGCTGGCTGAATAACCGTAAGCTGAGAGCCGAAACCTTTGCAGAGCCGTCATTGTTGTCAATGATGGCTGTCAGCTGTGTAGCACAACATGGCCTACAGTAACTACACACCATAGCTGGCGGTGTTACATTAGCACTGAAAGGGTTTATCCTGGTCCACACCAACTCAGTGTAGACCCATGACAGGGCACCAGCCTACCTTTTAACAAGTGTTGCTCTTCTCAGAGGCCCTTTAAAATGTGCTTATTAGTATATGGCTTGGATGGTAGAAAAGGCGTCCGAGACTAAGCCCAGGGAGCATCAGACGTCACCACTCGTTTGGAATGCTGGGAAAAGGGCAGCACGGAAAGACAAAGCAAATAGTACCCAAAGCCGTGCCAGCATCGACAGGAAGAGTCACTGCAGACCCTCAAGTTCCATCTCTCAAAACAGGGTGTGTGTCCAAAGAACACACAGCTCCGCTCCCATGGGGAGAGCTAAATATTTCTCCATCCATACTACCTGCCTCTCTGCTTGTTCAATCACTCCTGGGGGAGAGGGAGGGGGGCTTGTGTTTTTCTTCTTTTAAAAATGGACACTTTTAAAGCGGCCCTTTATTTTCGTTCACCGTGCCGGGCCACATTTCTTTTCCCACAGTTCTTTGACCCTTCTTCCTGTGTCCGAGCTGTCGATCCTGCCCCGATACTGTGCGTGCGAGGAAGGTTTGAAACCGTGCCCTTTTTCTTGTGTTCTTCTTTTGACACCCCTCATACTTGGACCGGGCCACGCGTGCCCTTTGGCCTGCTGGTTTTGATCTTAACTGCCTTGGGTCCCAAGGCGGCACGGCATTGCATGAGAAAAAGCCATTTCCCAGCGACTCCCCAGACGCTGTTAAACTCATCCAGCAATGGGGGGCGCTGGGCGATGGCATGCCCTGCTTTAGGAGGGCAGCGTTTTGCCCTCAGCAACTTTCACTACAACAAAACTTAATTGACCTGGCAGTGAGAGGCGAATAAACAGCCTTAAACAGTGATGTCATGCAGACCTCTACGCAGCCCTGAACACCGTTACACGGAAAGCCGAAGGAAGCAGCACAGTTGTGTCGACTGACTTGGCTTTTCACCCAATTCTTTGGCCCGATGTTCACCGCACGCACCTTCTGCAGAAGACTGAACAGGAAGTCATGGGAGTAGCCGCCATTTGTCTCATCCTCTTTCTTACTTTTCCACTTCAGCTGAAAGATAAAAGAACAGAAGTCAAATGTTAGACAAAAAGCAGCAGTTTAAAGCCAAGGGCTCAAGATGAAAGACTGTTGGCTTTTACTAAGGAGATAACACAAGGAGCAACGCACAGGGCACAGGCTGAGCTAACTGGGGCCGGCACAATGGCAGCAGGTCTGTCTGATGGCATGCACAGATTACCAAGGATCAGCCAAAGTTTTGTGCCATGAGGTCATGCGTTTCAGTCAGTTTACCCACCCACTACAACCTGGAGAACCTGCAGCCACGTGACACTTGGAGCTGGTGTATCCAAGACAAGTACAATGTGTAAAGTTAAAAGTGGCCTGGACCAACAACACACTGGCTCAGTCGTTAACCACAAGCACCAATGCTGCAACGACTGACAGCTGGAGGGCTTTTAAATGAGACCATTACAGACAGAGGCCCATTAACACAACAAGCCCCAAAGCAAACAGCGGACCAACAGAGGTCCGTGACCCTTGCCTGCACGGACCTTTCTTCCCATACTTCCAAAGAATCCCACTGCTGATTGCCTATCTAAAATACAATAGAGCAAAATTCAAGGGCACTGAATATTTTCTTTAAAGGTGTGATTAAGGCAGAGCTCACACATGTATCCTGAGTGCGTCTGCACGCAAAGTGAGAGAAAGCTTTGCCATTTTAAGGCCTCCAGCACATCGGGAGTCCCCTGATAGCAGGTTCATTCCCTGTATTGGCAACAGCTTATATTATCCAGAGGAAGATATAGGTCCCTGGTGACATTCGGACAACAGAGGAAACGTGTGACTCCAACTCATTAAATTCCCATTTATAGCTTTGTGCAGTACCTTGAAGTAATACAGTTATAGTGTTAGTGTAAGTGAGGGGACATACAACGATAAGCAGGAGAGTTAACCCCACATGGTCAGTCATCAGACTGACCTACCTTCTCAAACAGTAGTTCTACCCACTGTTTAAAAGCTCCAACATACAACTTCAAGGTAGACATGCTTCAAGTTCAAGAGCTGAAGCTTGTGTTTTTCTACCTGTGAAGGAGTTATTTGAATTAATGACTGTCTTTGAATTCATCTTAGTTTCGACGTCCAAGCCCAGACGTATCTCCGGGTCCAGCTGTCCTGTATAACGTTATTAAACGATGACACCAAGAGTTCCAACCGTCTGTTCCTTGCAAGGGAAAACAGTTCCTGGAAGACGTCTCCACAAGGTTTTCTTGAGCAATTTAACACAGTACATTACGTTGAAAATGTACCTGCCATCTCCCCCCTTCACGAGCCGCTTTCTCCTCTGTGATAACTTCATACCCCATTAATCTTCTGACAAGGTGGAACGGCATTTGGGTGAGACCCAGCTGGTCTGCAGGACAATGTTGGCGCATACATTGCTGAGACTCTAAACGACCCGTTTGGAGCTTTCCAGAAGTGCAGACTTCGAATTCCCAAGAATTTGCCGAACCGAGCCTGTCCACTCGTGACAAAACCCTAATTCAAACCACAAATAACTGACAGATTTAAAAACAAATGCGTTGAACCAAAAAAATAAATGAACACAATCCAGTTATAATGGTTATGATTCAGTCTTGAACTGAAAGCCAATGGTTTCACCTTGCCCTGACACAGATAATAACACACTCCCCTCTCAAGCCAAATGTTTGCGCCTTCCTGACATCTCAAGGCTGCACAATGAACCCTACTAAAGACAGGCTTTTGTTTATCATGTCATTATTTATAACATCAAAACCTCTTCTAGGAAATGCTTCTTAAGTTTGTTCTTTGTCTGGTCTGCTTCTCCCAACAAGCCAGAACATTAGAAATCATGCAACTCCGGGAGGACATGAGACAAAATCTTAAATTTCTTAGAAAGCCAATATAAAGACGGCCTGGTGGCTCAATGGTGTGAACTTCAGGCTGGGATGTGGAAGTCTTCCGATTCAAATCTCGCCTCAGTCAGCAGGTGTGTCCCTGAGAAAGACGCTCTGTGCTTGTTCCCCAGTGGGCCCACTGCTTCCCCAGGGGATGGGTTCAATGCAGAGAATGAATTTCCCTGTTGTGGGACTAATAAGGGATTAGTAAAAGGGAGAAGGCAGGCTATACCTGCCACGTCACCGCTGAACCATTAAACATCCCTGTTAAGGACACACGGATTCATCGCTGAAATACAAGTCCGCTTCCCCAACGAGGCGCCTTGTTGACAGGCTGTATTTTCATGGCTTTATTATGACTACACCACAAAAAACATCTACGTTTCGTGGTGTATTCCTATTCCTGCAATTACAGCCAAAGCCCCACATCCATCACAATGGGGACAGATGACAGGGGTCATTGTCTCTGCTTTATGAAGACTAGGGAACCTTTTATTAAATTGTGACAGACTGCAATTTAACGGAAAAGAACGGCTGGACGAGGAGACAATAAAAAAGGCAGTACAGGGGGGTGCTGAGACAGATTGCCATGGTGATGAGGTGTAACCAAGGGTGCGTGGCAACATTACAAAACATGGCTGCTTCTTTCTCTGGACAGTGGCACATCATCATGGTGGGAGGCTGGACAAACACACACATTGTTGTTTCTATTTCAGTAACCCAGCAGTGCTCAATCACCTTCAGCATACAAAGCTCAAATCTAAACAAGGATATGCCAAATATATTTAACACTAACAAAACAGCAGCTTAATATCTGAGGTCTCCTCTGACTGGAAGTATTAATCGGTCTGTTTAGCATCTTAAGGTTGTGACAGTCCCTGACCCCTGCTGCCCCTCCCAACTGAAATTCAGCAAGAAGCAGCCCACGTGCTTACGCCACCGCAGACCCTTTCCCTACATTTTAATGACTTACTTTTAATTTTGGAGTGACGCTGCTCTTGGATGCTGTTCCTGGGGCAGCGCCTGGGGGAGAGACAGAGAGACATAAACATATTGCCAAGTATTAAAAAAAAAAAAAAAAAAAAAAAAAAAAAAAAAAAAAAAAAAAAAAAAAAAAAAGGTTTAATTTATGGGTAATTTTTTTTTAAAAAAATGGCAAATAACC
>JABJVR010048362.1:0-62585 GCA_025773905.1 Chitala chitala
GTGTGTGTGTGTGTGTGTGTGTGTGTGTGTGTGTGTGTGTGTGTGTGTGTGTGTGTGTGTGTGTGTGTGTGTGAACAAAAGACAGAAACCATGTCTCTGTGGCCAAACGCACACCAAGAAATTTTGAGCAAAATGACGACATTCCACAGGAACACACACACAGATGCTAGACCTCAGCGACCTCTCATCGGTGTAGATAAATGTCCCATCCCATTCCTCAGTATGGATCTTACTTAGGCCTAAACTATTCCTCACAAATCTGTTTACTCCGCCGCAATCTCTTCGAGAGCATGAGAATTCTCCCGCCAGGCCTCTAGAACACGGTCGGCTTCCAAGCTGACAGCCTGACCCAAATTATCACCCACTACACGGCAGAGACTTTAAAGCGATTTCGTGTTTATTAATTGTAAGTACACGCTCAATTCACTTCACAGGAAAATTTCATCTGTACTTTGAGAGAAACTTATCGGGCGTCACAGTAAATACCAAAGCATTCCTGCAATTTGAGCATTCCTGTAAGTTCAGTACACAAGCAATTGTTCGTAAGTTAATGTTTAGTCCACTGGAAACGATTCACATGAATTAACTGAAGTCCTTTACTGCATGACACTCGTACAGATAGGGCAGGTATTCTGGAAGCAAATGCTGATGCTGAGTTTTCCTTTTATTTCCGTTGCTACTGTTACACTACTTTTTAATTAAAAACTAATTATACGCCATCATCTACTGAGTTGGGGATGAGCTGGAGCTTAAATGTGTCAACTATTTAAGAAGAAAAAAAAAAATAAAAGTAAAACAAAGCGGAGAAAAAAAAAAGCACAGCAAAAAACATTAGTCAGTTATACTTTTTTGTTGTTTTAAATGTTGAATTGTCCCTGTGGATGTCTTAATACTTCAGATCTTAGAAAATAAATCACCAGTTCTTCCAAGTTTTATTGGCAGTCTCCACATTCTGTAGCACGTGTTAACAGTCTGAAATGCCAATGGTGAGACCCGCACACTCCAATAATGAGGTTAGATCACGTAATGACATGTCAATGTCAGCGCGTGATGGTAGTGAAGACGGACAGCCATTCCTTAGCGTTCAAAGGCCTAACCTCTCCACCATCAGCCTCCTCTTATAGCGAAGGCGGCTGGCTTCTCGGATGGCCTGCCACTTGTCGAGGTCTGTGTTGCTGCAGCCAGGGGGCACCGTGGGGCTTTTCCTTTTAGCCAGGTTGGGTCGCCCCACGGCCAGCCTCCGTACGTGCATGTCATCGGCGTTGGTGGACGGGTGCTCGTCCCTGCCTGCTGCTTCATCTTCTGCTGTCGGGGGGCAGGGCATGCAGAGCAGGTTGGACCGGAGACGGCTGGGAAGGTCCCGCGGCTCTGGAACAGGCACTGGGTGGTAGGTGTCAGGAGCGCCGGAGGGAGGACGATCCGTTTTGTGACGGTTGAACTTGCGGAAGACCATGTCATCGTGTTCTATGTCAGGGGTGATGGAGTCGCCCCTCCTGGGCTGGGTGACAATAGTGGTCTGCGACCACATGGGGGGGGTGGCGTCCAACCTGGGTTTGGACATCAGACTGGCGCTATCCATACTGGTGAGGAAGAAACGGGTGCGGCGGGCAAACATGTCGTCGTTCTCCAGGTCTGGGATGACTCCTGAGGCACTGTCGTGCTCAGGGGAGTGGATGGAACTTGTACATCTAATAACTCTAGGACCGAAACTGGGCTGTGGCTTGGGGGGCCCTGACTGAAGGAGGCCTGCATGAGGCTGTGCAACTGTGTGTTGCTGTGTGTGAGCACTGCACAAGGTCAACAGGAGAGAGAAGCAAAAGAGAGTTTCAGCATAGCAGAACCAGAAACATAGACCCTACAGTTTAAGAGAAACAAGGAAAGGTGAGGGTTGCTTTACTGTATTAACAGAGCACTGAAAATAACTAAAAGCAATTCTATACTGTGTTTAGTAAACTCAGGAGATTACCAATAAAAATAAAAATCAGAAACGTGTAGTTACATTCATTATGTGAATTATGTGATGTTGCATTCATTACGAGTTAAAAAAAGCTTAAATGTAGCAGAGATGCTCCTTCAGGTTCCAGATATTAAGGTGCATGCGAGTGAGGCAGGAGCAGTGCCATTGTAACTGCAGTTAGGGGGGGGTTCCTCTGCCTGAGCAACTGTGCAGTGACCTTTGGGCTGTGCAGCGGTGGTGAGAAGGGGCAGGACCTCCTGGTGCATACGGGTTATAAAGGGGCACGTCGGGCCGTGGCCGAGCAGGCCCAGCTGCTGCGAGCCAGGGACTAACGTCGCAGTCTGAGTCCTCTGACGATGAGCCGGACTTGCTTCGGCTACAACAGGGAGAGGAAGAGGAGGAGCGGGAGGGTGCAGATATAGTGGGGAGAGAAAATGAGAAGACAGTAAAGAAGATATGGCCCACTGCAATAAGGAAACAGGTGAATAAGAGCAAGAGAAAGCGCTTTCCTAGTGAAAGCAAGGCAAGATATTCTTCTACAATCTCCAGATACACGTATTCCTGAAGGTCCTAAAGCTGCCCCGTGTGCGCCCTCTAATGGCCACTTTTAGTACTGTTCATAACGTTCAAATTCAAGGTGTTAATGGAGCCTACACAAATGACTGAGCATGGGGATTCCAGGTACAGACAAACCTGAAGCCCTGCATCTTCTTGTACCACGGCCGACGCTGTGACCCCAGCCTGATATTCCTCACGTGGGCTTCCTCCTCCGGCGTCCAGTACTTGGGCAAGAACTTGTCGTAGGACGCGTTGGTGGAAGGCTGGAGGGGCAGTCCCACTTTGCGTGTGTACAGGTCATCCTGAATGGGATCAGCGAAGCCCTCCTCATCTTCCTCCTCCTCATCCGAGTCCCAGCACAACTCCGCAGCGGGGATGTCCTCGGCGGACGCGTGCGTCCGGTTGGGAGCGGAAGAGGGCAGGGCACCGCTGCTTGAGACACACCCAATCACGTCAGCCATGAAACGGCGCAAAGCGAGGTTCACGGCATACGCCATGCAGGGCAGTAAGGTTCACTCAAGACTCCAACACACGCCACGTCCAGATGAGCACACCAGGGTTAGTTGAACGCCAGCACGGCAGTAAGAACTTCAGGCTCCATGAACAGGACAAGGCAGAGAGCGTCTGCTCCAGGTGTAAAACACAATTATAGAAAATCTCACTCTGCCGGGGCTCCTTCAAAACTAAACGGAAGGTTTAAAACGAACAACCAAGCCAGCCCGTTAATGGCAACACGAGAGTTAGAGTTCACAAGTACGAATGTGCAACGAGTCTTTTAGTTGCAGCAAGGCAAAGAAGCTGGACAGCCTGCTAGGCAGCTGACCTGACGTACGCCAGGGTCTTTCGCGGGGCCTCGGGGGCAGTGGAGAAGAATGCCTTCGGTAGCCGCGGGCCCATAGGCACGGCGTAATTGACGGGAGGGATGGGGGAGGGGCTGCGGAACCTGCGGTTAGCCAGGTCATCCAACACCACGTCCGGCTCGGGCCGCTCCACATCGGAGTCGCTGCCGCTTTCGTATTCGCACGCCCACTGCGGTGGGCTCATCAATGAGGTTGCCATGGAGCCACATCCGTTCTGAGGAGAACCAGTCCTGTCTTCACTGAGGATGGTCGCCAAGACCGAATCGCAATTGCACAAAAACCGACAAAACAGAAGGTGAGGCACTTGGCAACTACCAGTCACAGATAAAATAAAAGCTTCAAAAATAAAAATAAAAAAGCCTGACAACCTTTCCTCGTATTGCAGAGTAAGGTATCACACACTAGGCAAGTCATATCTGTCATAAGCAGGAACATTAATGGGTTACAGATTAGCTCTCTAGGGAAACAAAGCCCTGGTTCTACACAGAGAACCTGCTTGACCTGACATCCAAATGAGTAAAAGATATTCTTCAGAATCAGTTATCTAAAAGCAGAACACGTCACTGCCGTGGCTTTCCCAAGTTCCACAACAGCTGACAAGTTACGCAGCTTCGGCAAGGTGTTACCTGGCAAAGGTGTCGTCCTCCTCTGTGTACATGGGGCTGGCCCAGCTCCTTCGGCTGTCCTCATGCCGTTCCGCGCGCTTCTTCCGCAGAGGCGCCGGGACATAGCCCACCTGCTTGTCCTTACTGGGAAGAAACTGGTTGAACTGGGTGACGGGCCGAGGCTCGATAACAAGCGAGCGGCGGTACTGGAGGGAGTCCTTGCTGCTGGACATCCTGAAGCCAAAGTCTGTCTCCGCGTCACTACCACTGCCTGTGAGCGGAGGGGACACAGCCAGCTCTCATTACCACGGCGACGGCCCCTCCGCGACATAGCAGGCACACTCATTAGTGAGCCGGCGTGAAACCGTCAAGAATCTGTCACAGAGGACTGCAGAGAGCCTGTTTAAACTCGTTCACATTACACACCAACATTTTCTCATGTCAAATGCATCAGCACCTCCATTTGCAACAAGCTGGATATTATTTGTAGTTGCCACAACAAATGTAGTGCATTTATGAATTGCTGCTTATAAATGACCAGTTTAGCATCTCTGATGTCTGGGTAAGCAATTTGAGTACACGTTCAAAATAAAAAACCTTGAACGGATCTTCTCCTGAAAATTTCACCGGGCTTGAAATTGAATATGAAGATATCTTGTCCCATACATTTTTGACACCTACAAAAACTACATTTTATAGATATGCAAAACAATGTATTTTCCCCCCCAAAAACTGATCAACCTCACAAAACAAACATGTCCCCTTTTCAGAGAGAAAGAATAGTTAGAGCAAACGTTAACAACTATGAGATGGCACGGAACGAGCCAGAAAAATAAAGGCATGCAAACACCATCATTCGGCCACCAGGGGGCGACATAAAAATATACTAATGATAGTAGTTATTTACAAGCGGCAGAAACAACTGCCACTAAACGGGAGATTTACAAGTATAATTACATACAAGAGAATACAGATGTAATTTTAAAAAGATTCCAAATGATCACATGTGTCAAAGGTATTGGGGACATCTGTTGCTACTTGGTAATTTGGACATCTCTGGAGAATTAAAAAATGACAAAAACAAGACTTACTGAAAACACACCCGTATTTACAAGACAGACTACATTACTGTCCCCCAAGACAGCAGGGTGGTCCTACCCTCTGCAATGCCCTTGACGGTTGTGTCAGAGGTGGTGCTCAGTGTTCTGGAGTCCACAGAGTCCAAGCTGTCCAGGGAGTCCTCCCTCTTGTGTCCAGACTGCAGGGTGAACAGCCCCTCTCTCTCTGCGCACCAGCCGTTGCCGAAGCTGCAGTCCCGGACGCTGCTCCGCTGTCCGCTAGAGTCCTCTAGAGCCTGGAACACAGGACAGTCAGTGTCAGGGGGATGCCTCATCGCTAAACACACAGCCTACCATGGCTTTCCCTCAAGTTCTGGAAAAAACCGTCAAACACACACAAAAAAAAAAAAAAAAAAATCAGCTGATGAAAACATTGTGGCTTTGATGCGAAAAATGTGGCACGTGAGTTTGAACGGCCTGTAAGACTGGCTAGCTGAAGGTAAAAAGAGAGAAGTTATAAAACCCACCATGTAGAAAGGCTCTTTGTTCAGCGCATGCATTTATGCCACAAGCAGGAGAGAGCCCGTTTCAGTGACGGAAAAACAAATAATTAAATCAAGGTCAACTAAAATTGTTTTGATCCGACGCATTAAAAACATAGAAAGTAGCCCAAGTGAGGGGTTCGAGTCCACCAAAGAGTGGCTATAAAATCCAGAGGAAGCGTACTAAGGTAGCCTTGCACCGTTCCCTGTACCCTGCTGACTGAGCCCCAAACATCCTGACTACAGGCTTCTGCACAAGCAAACCTTGCACCATTACAGAACACGTTAGGCCTGCTCTGTAAGTAAACACGGTGTTCAGGCTCCTACACGTACACAGCAGCCATGACTCAATCTCCAAGTCGATAAAGGTCATATTTAGAACGGGCCACACAACTAGAATCCCACACACATGCTGCCAAATAGATAGGAGGGGGAGAAAAAGGAAAAAAAAAAAAAAAAACGCTTTTCAATCAAATCTTTCATTTACCAGCAAGCATTCCACTTTGCCAAACACCTTCATATACACAATTTGTGCTTGAATAAATTTTGATAAAAGTTCAGTCACTTCAAACGAAAGGCTGAACATAAATTACCAGGCTGCTAAACCGCTCTCAAGAGAAAATCATGACTTGCTTCCACTTCATGGCATTCCATTTAGCATATTTGCTTTCGATACTAATGCAAACATAATAGGAAGCAAGCAAACAGATGGGGAAAAATATCAGTTTATAACACAAACTAGTTTACCTGACAGTCACAACAGCACGAACACATATACAATACTTATCACACACAAGTTAATAAAAAGTTTCATTTCTTAATTAAGCACATTCTTAAGCAGCAAAGCTAGCGTTAAACACAATGTAACAGCACAAAGCTTAACCAGATTAAAATACCTGTGCAAAAGTATTATTTCTAGTGTTCAGCATTTACTGTTCCTACTCTGAGCACGGAAACACAAGAGCTGCATGCTTAACATACTTTTAAGAGCAAGAAAAGAATTAACCTTAACATGAACCAAGGGGCTGAAAACACTTGTAACATTACACGGCAGAGTTCCCTGAAAACGTCAGATGACAAAGAGCACGCTGGATCAGGGCCATAAAGGAGGAAAGAAAAAATAATCCAAGATATCTACAGGTAATGTGAAGGTGCAAGAGTGAAGAGGGTTACCTTCGAAAGTGCTATACCCAAAAGTCCTTCAAAAGCTCTCAGGTTTAGGTAAGGTCCATTGTAGAAAGGGTCCGCTTGCGCTTTTCTTCCCAACCAATAAATGGTTATTAAAACCTAGAGGAAATAAAGACAGTCATGACAACATTCTTCACGTTGTAGAAGGAAGCGGGCTGGAAACCACGTTTCTGGAAAGCACTGCTGTGTGTTTACTGGTTTTAA
Organism: Chitala chitala; assembly: GCA_025773905.1. Lineage (NCBI taxonomy): Eukaryota > Metazoa > Chordata > Actinopteri > Osteoglossiformes > Notopteridae > Chitala > Chitala chitala. The sequence goes on from JABJVR010048362.1 coordinate 6,973, forward strand.
GCAGACTAGAAACAAGAAGAGAAGACCAGCCCTACTGGATGACAAAATGAGTACTTTTTTTGGAATACCCAACAATTTCAGAGTTCTGCATCCTGCAGGATCGTTCTCCCTCCAAACGGACGACACGACTTTCCTGCCAGGTTACATATTACAACTGATTGATAAAATATCAGACTCCCTCTGGTAGACAAGCAGAGAAACATGCCTTTGAAGTGCATTTGCTTGTGATGCTGTTTATAATTAGCAAGTTTTATTCTAGATGGCTCTGAATAGCTTTCAACAAATGTTTGTGGGGAATTGTGGCTCCAGGGGGGATGACTGTGACAAAGTGGCACGGGTGTCTCAGTTCACACGCTATGGGCCTTTGTTTTAATAGGTTTATCCAGAAGCCTCTCCCTGTTGTTACACGCTGACCAGATGCATTGTTAAAGCGGTGTTAAAAACAGAAATCCCACACCAACATCTGGTGCAAAAAAAAAAAAAACCTCTAGTTTTGTGCATTTATGCACATTGCCATGGAAATGGTACACAGACAAAGGTATCTGCTGACACTCTAATGAGAAGCAATACTCATTTCCCAATTAAACAATGACTACCACCAACACATCATGTTACCAGATAATACTTACTAGCTGAAAACATCAGGAAATAACAAAGAAAGCCGAGCCGGACAGAGAGGTGAGAGTGGCACTTACATTTTTGAGCCTCCGGGTGGTCTCTTCGCGGCTGTAAGAGAGGAGGTACGGCAAGTCAAACAGAGAAGAGCCTGGTGAAGGCAGCCTCAGAGACGAGCTGGAGCGTGCACATCCCAGAGCGCTGCACACTGAATGGGCCCAATCTGGACAGAGCACAGCCTGCCGCCACGAGACCCCCCCCCTCCACCACCCCCCACACCCAACTACACAAAAGGTCCACTTCAAGAGCCAGAGGGTTCTCGTGCCCACGGCTGTGCTTTCACAGAGGGGCGAGGAGACGAGCGACGGGGGCCTCGTCCTTCGGCTGCGTCTGGCCCTACATGGCAACTCTGGCCCGCGTCAGAGCTGGGTCCACAGTCCGGGACCCCTCCAGTCAGAGGCCCACAGCTCTGTTCTCCAGCTCCACAGAGGACCCGTGCCCATTCCTCACACCCTGACACGTTACACCAGTCTCATCACATGGACGTGCGTTAATAACAGTAGGGTGACATCCTGGGAATAAACCAGCCAAGGTCTCACTGCATGTCAGTTTAGCTTTTTGGTTTTTTTAAATTTTACCTTCTCACTTTTAAACTCCCTGGAAAAACTGACATGCCCCCTACAGACCATTTTAAATTCTTGCAACACCCGATATACAAACAAGTTTAAGGACAGGCCAAACTTCACATAAGAGCCCTACACTTTCCAGGGATACACGGACATAATTACGCAGGCATTAAGGCACTGTGTATGAGGCATTCTCCTTAATGCCAGTGATACAGACCAGCAGCAAACAGCAGTGTTGGTGCCGTTAATCATACAGCTGCATTACCATCACACTGGTAGCTAGGTTACTCGCAACCATTTGAAATGCACACTCTGACCTCTCCATTGGTGATGAAGAGGGGCACTCGTCCTAATGACGAGCCCGCACAGCAAGGAGTATGTGACCAGGGGCTGTTTGGGATGCCCCAATCAGTCTCCATGCAACGCATTCCTGACTGGTAGGGAATTTTTTTTGCTGGGGGTGGATCCCAGTTCCAGCATCACATACCACGACCCTGGAGAACTTTGCCCCCCCAGCATTCCATGGCACGGAACATCATGCCAGGCAACGCTGAGAGCACCTGCTGGGGTGGGGTGAGAACATTCTGTTCTGACACCTCAGTTCCAGCCACAGTTGCCACCCACACATGGGGTGTCGCTTCTTGGGTTTTTACACTGCAGCTCTCTGCTGGACCCACAGACCCACACTGGAGCTTTGGATAATTAGCCAGACTGTCTGAACTGTCGCCCGAACACTTCAGATTGAGCAACAAAACCAAACTTACGCCTCTAAAGAGGACAAACATTCTTACAATTCTTGATATAATTCATCTTAAGTTTCATGGTGTTACTATCTGAGCTGTAGTATTGTGAGGCCAAGTTATTTTGGTCATACCAGTACGAATACAATGAAGGAGGGAGGTTTCACTTTTTTTTTGTGGAACAAAGATTATATTTGCAGTTTGGCTGGAATGTGAACTTTGGGAATAATCAGCCATAGACATCAGGTTACTTAATGCCAGTATACAAGGTCATTTTTGCTCAGCCACCGCTAGGGCATACAACATTTGCAAAAGTGTTTTGTAATCCATACTGCCTTGGACATTTACTGTTACTCAAGTACCAGCTGTTAGATTGGATGAATTAATTATCCAGTGTAAATTATATCCATATAAAAATGCATTAAAAAAAAAAAAAAAAAAAAAAAAAAAACAAGAGAATGTTTTGTAGTCCTACAGCCTCAATGTACACATGTACAACTGTGCAGTAATCGGCAACAATTTTCTTTTCCTAATTTTTAGTTTAATAAGAACTTTTGCTTGAATCTTCAATTGTGCACCTGACTTATTTAACTGTAACTAACTGAAACGATACACCATTCCTTTTTCAGTAAAGTGTAACACCTACACTGCTATCTGTCAGCCAGCCATTACTGCCTGGCAGAATGAGGTGTTTTCACCCTGTCCCGTTTTCTTCTGTATTCAGCGCCTGCTCAATAAAAGCGCTCTCGTAACGTGCTTTCAGCGCTGTCCTGGCCTGTATCGTTGAGGTTAGCTGAGCGATGATACGTGTCGGATCTACAATGTAAAAACTGGCACTGACATCAAAACAAGTTTTTCAGCAAACCCGCAAAAAGAGCTGGTGACAGTTCGACTACAAAGACATTTTCTGCCAAAGCCTCTTCGGCCAAATGTTGGCCCCAAGGTCTAAACTCCAAACAGTTGAGTTGTGCAGCATTTAAAATCTTTCTAGAGTGTCGTCAAAAGCATCAAGGGCCAGAGGCTTCACGGATAAGCATTTCATTGTTGTAGAGCAACCTCAGCATTCAGATTTAGGTCAGAGCACCAAGCTTTTAGATGCACCTTTGACTTTGAGATCTTCCCCTGGTCTAACGTGCTCCAGGCACAGTGGATCTCGATAACTCCTCCCGTTAGCTCCGAGTATCAATCTTGGGGTTAAAGCTGGGCTTTCCATGCTCAGTGAAGCGTTACTCAATGATCTCCAACAGGAATGGCGTTTCGGAGAATTTCATACGTTCTCCATGATTTCCACCTAAAAAAACCCACTCTGTCTGGGTCACCATCTTCATAGATGGTCACCATCTTCATCATTTGGCAAATTGGGGGTGGTGGGGGGGAAATACCACACAAAAATCTTGGTGGCAGGTGGACTGACACACCTGTGTTCTCAGGTGAGAATCACCATGCAGTAACTAATGCAGCATGAGGTCGGTTTACAGAAAAGTGACCGAGACAGAAATTAACAGAGATGCTGTTTTATCTCCACTCCAGTTAGGAGTTTAACAATGATACAAATATAAGGGAGTTTATTGAATAAGTACAACAGCACTGACTGCTTTCATTATCTAGGTAAAAAGAGACCAAACCACAAATGAATTTGACGGCCAGTCAACTGAAGCAATAATCTGACATCAGCTAATTGGTTGCAGCATGGACAAGAATGCAAAAACTAGAACATGAAAGTGCAGGACCCTCAAATATCCATGTGATTTTTGGGGGGGCGGCGCATATTGTGTCCAATTCCACTGATACAATCCAAGACCATTCTTTACCTGTCCTCTCAAGTTTAGGCAAAGGATAACATGTCAAATAAAATGTTCTCTGTCATCTCACTTGCTTCCTGTAATCTGAAGTACAGACACGCTGCCACACTGTGTCGAGAGGCCGTGCGTAAGGTCGCTATGACATAATCCCGAAAATATTGTTTGCAATGTTTTCCAGCACACCTGGTGGGGGGGGGACTGCCTCGCCACGCAGGTGTCCGTCACCTTACACAACATGTGAGAGGAGTTGGTGTCAACTACATGTTATGCTCAAGTCATATAAATGTACCAATTATTGGTAATCGTTACTCATGATCAAACATATTAATTTTCTTTATGAACAACATGAACTACCACATGAGTAAAGCTATTCTCAAAAAATAAAAAAAATTCACATTCTGCATCTGTTAATAAGCACCTCTTTCAGCAGGAAGTAAAAACATACTTTACTTTTATTCAAATTTAAGCAGATAATAGGTGATGTGGATCCGCCGCTGGGAAAACTGCTCAGCACTGACTGACTTGGGTAGAATTTCTAAAACGAAACTTCTGAAATGAAATTTCTGAAATGAAAAAAGAAAAAAAAAAAAAAAAAAAAAAACACACATATTAAATTTTTACATGCGACAAGTTAACCTCAGTCAATAGTTCATGTGGATTCAGTTTAGAATTCTGTGTCCAACAAAAATTTTAGAGAACGCGAGTCCAGATGTGTTGCATAACGTGCTGATTAAATCCAACAGTGTCCACAGTTCAAAGGTGTGCATAACCGCAAAATTAGGTCCGTATTAACAGCAAATACTCATGCCACGAGAAAACCTGTAATGAATTCCACATCTTTAATCATTGGCATGATATAAATTAAGCTTTCATGAAACAAAAAGAATAAGCCCTGTACTGCCAAACATGTCATTTAAACAAAGGCTTTTGAAAAGCAGTATTAACTGAGGGCATCAACAGACATGAAGTGTGACTTTATCAGAGCCTGTGGGTGGGGCTCACAGGCAAACACAGCGACGCCTTTTCACTCTGAGCTCGGTGCGCCGCGAGTGGAGGGGGACCATGACCGGTCATGACCCTGTAGAACATGCGGTCAAGGCACAGGGTTAACCGTGCTCTGTACACTGCAGTCTACAGGCGGTCACAACCCTGTAGAACATGCGGTCAAGGCACGGGGCTAACAGTGCGCTACACACTGCGGTCTGCAGGCGGTTATGACCCTGTAGAACATGCGGTCAAGGCACGGGGCTAACAGTGCACTGTACACTGCGGTCTGCAGGCGGTTACGACCCTGTAGAACATGTGGTCGAGTTATGGAGCTAACAGCATGCTGTACACTGCACTTTGCAAGGGGTCACGACCCTGTAGAACATGCGGTCGAGGCACGGGCCTAACAACGCACTGTACACTGCGGTTTGCAGGCGGTTACGACCCTGTAGAACATGGGGTCAAGGCACGGTGCTAACAGTGCACTGCGGTATGAAAGCGGTCACAACCCTGTAGAACATGCAGTCAAGGCCCGGGGGTAACAGCCAGCCTTACATTGGGCGCTGCAGACGAACATCATCGTAAAATATGCAGTCAAGTGTGCTTTACATGCGAAGCGAAAAAACTGGAACATATATTATCCAAACACAGAGGAGACTAACGGCAGGAGAAACTTCAGAGAGATTCAGGAAGGGGGAAAAAAATAAATAAATAAATCATCTTCCCAAAGGAATCCTACCGAAAGCTCAGACGTCTTTCGAACTGCTTCAGTGAGATTTCTGGTTTTATGTACATTAAGTTCAAGTTATTACGTAATTATCTTCCACAAACACAAGCATTAGAAGTTGAGCAGTCTTGCGATTTATATAAATTTCTCCTTGGGCTATGTTTTCACACTTCTACAATAGAATGCGAGTGTGTGTACGGGTGTGAGCTCTATAAATACAGACACGATTACCCAAGGCAGGAAATGCTGCCTTGAAACTGAGCTCAAAGGTTGCATCTCATTGTGTCACCACTATGACAGCTGGAACCTGCAATCACGGCTAATCTTAGGTAAACATCATAAAGCTACCGTTTTATGACACTCCTTGAAAACTTAAAATACCCCAGATCTGTGTCAAAATATGGCATCTCGAGATATATATGACGCAAATGAGACGCCTTGTTTGGGCGGAGACGGTACACAAAAGGCGACACCAGAAACAACGGCACAAACGGAGGCGTCTGACAGAAAGGCTCACACCTGGACACACACACACACTGCCCGATGACCAACAGAGGTCACGCTGACGGCTAATCTGGGAGCGATATCAGCTCAGACCCAACACCCATGCTGCAATGATGTCCTCATCTTCCTGACGCAGGATGGGCGGCCACGCTGTGGAGAAACGCCGTCATCAACCATTAAAGGTGCCGACGTGCACTTACGAAAGGCAGGGCAAGATTAAGGATGGAGGTCAAAGCTGTATACGTACACGCGGGTTTCAGGGCCATAGAAGTCAGATTCGCAACGGCAAGCTACATGCACACAACTCGGAACGACAGCTGTGTTCAGTTCAAAACAAAACGATTTTTTTTACGGGAAGCTCTTTAACACGGTGTGCAGCACCTTAATGGGGGTGGGGGGGGGCAGGTGTTTCCAGCTACTGTTGGCGAAACTAAGGTTAGGGCAAACCCTAAGCCATACACACACAGGTCTCTGGCCTTGAACTGAAGCACTACTCCAGGCCCCCCCAATGAGGAGGGGGCAGGTACATTTACATAAATGCAACACACAGCGACAGCTGAGGGCGGCTGCTGAGCCCACGGCTTCACATTTCAAACTAAATCTGTACAGGTCAACAGCCAGAGCAAAAATACACCAGCCTGAAATGAGTGCAGAGTGTTTAAAAACACACACAAACACCATGCGTCCAAAGTCACTTTATGGAGCTACTAATTACACAGAGACACAGGAAACAACAACTAAAAAATAGTTCCTTAAAATTTGTCTTTAATTTCCCATTACTGTTTCAACCTGAAGGCACAAAAGCACACCCAGGTCTATAATTAGGAGCTGAAAGCCCCTTGTACCCCAGCGTTAATAGGAACACCAAAGTCACGGGCCTGTGGGTTGCTGTTCCCAGCCTGGCAGCCGCTTGTTTGCTACCCTGAAGAACAGCAAGGCATGGTTGCTAGGGAAGGGCGTGGCGTACGGGCTGTGCAGGAGTAGGGCAGGCAGTCTTTGTGCAAGTTCCGCACGCAGCGGTGATGTCGGCAGCCAAGTCTGTATCCGATGACGATCGGGTCAGAACAGCGCGGGGAGGGAAGAGAGGTCAGTGCTTCTCTGGTTTCTTCCGCTGTCAAAAGGTGCGTTTGCACGGCACGGGGGACGCTAATTAACCTCCTAAAAGCAATGGAGGAACAAGCTAGTTCTCCCTGAGAGAACATAGTTCTCAGAGAACTCATCAAATATTTCTCAAATTGCGTGTTGACATCGCTTCAGATTTAATTTCGATAATTGCATATCATGTGGGTTTTACACTTAAGAGTTACTTTTTTTGCAGCTCTCGTTAACATCCGGATTAAAGGAATACTGCCAGGGCCCTCACAGTACAAAGTCTAAAAATTTGATACTCTTCACATGTGTACAAACCTGAGAGCTCAAAATGTGCCAGGTCTGTTATTCATGTTGAGTAAAACAACCACAGAACGTAGCTTGCTGTCATCTTCATCCTCGTCAACACATAAGAGGGCTTCGACTGTTGGTCCCACAAAGCAGGAAATGCAGCACCCTGGAGGGACTTCATTGGGCTATTTTGTTCTTCAGATATAAAACTACAAGAGAACGCCGTGGCTACAGAGCCTGCACATGCGAGCACACAAACCCACCATTGTTTTATACAAATGAGTGAACTAACATGCAAGAAGAATCAGCTACTCATTAAAACAGCCCAGATTTACAAGGTGATAATGACCACATTTCCTGAAATTCTGCCATTAGGACCACTTAACACATGAGTTCCTATTGTCTGGCATAAGAGCTTTGTCTCTACGGGGCAAATCCTAAAAATAACGTAAAAACAATGGAATGTGGATTTCTCTAGCCACACAATGTTATCACCTGGGAATTAACTCAAATTTTTAAAACATGCAAACAGTGCAGGACTTAATATTAAAATTTAAAAATGGGATTTGAGTGATTAATGTTTATCCCCTTCAATAGTTTAATATCTGGCAGCTGCAAAAATTAAATCACATTCAAGACATTAAGAGTTTTAAATCCCATTAAAGAAAAAATGAAAGCAAACCAAGTTTAAAAAAAAAAAAAAAAAAAAAAAAAAAAAAAAGTACATTCAGACGTCTGCTGCTGTTAATATTTAAACTACAAACTCTGCTCCATTAACAAGCAGCTCAAAGCTCACCAAACCCCTCTCTCTTGTTCCCAAATGGCAAGTCCAGTGAATCTGCCAACAGTAATATGAAATGAGACTTACTTCACAGTAACTCTGGTGGACAGATCTTGAAGGTCTCCAGGATGAAAAAGCTGTGCTTCTTTCAACCCCAGTTTTCCACAAGCCTTTAAGAAGACATTGACGTTGTCCTGTTAAAAAGCCAAAAGGGTTACCCACGTTTAGCGTCACGGCAATAATGACCAAAGAATTCACTGGCTAAAAATCCGGAATTCTGTGCATCCAAAGCTCAGCCTGTCACTAAGCTGGCAAAAGGTTGTGGGCGGGAATAAAAGGGGGGCAGTGGTTACCAGAAAATAAACAGTCTTTGCTGTCATAGAGGCAGGCATGTGTGATACAACGTCATGGCCATCTGGTACTACCTGTTAGCGCTAGGGGGAGTGGCCAACCAAACAGATGTCAGCGCAAGCAGGCCAATCCCTTCAGTCATGCTAAATGGTGCAGTGGGCGGGTGTGCACACACCCACACGCTGCCCGTGAGTGTCTGCGCCTGAACCTCAAACACTGATAAGGAGGGCCCGTGAAGTCTATGAATGAGCAGTACATTTAGGGCGGTGAAGGTAAAGAGAGAGAGAATACCGATACTTAGTCTCCCCTTACGACACAGCCTGAGTAAGGTGCAGTGAGATGCCCGGAGGATTGGTCACCAAAGAGAAAAGGGACGGGACCAGAATATCTTGCACTGATCTCTACATTTGTCACCACAAGGAATTTCAGTCATCTAAGAGAAGCTGAAAGATGAACTCATAAGCAAGCAGGTTTACAAAAAAAAAAAAAAAAAAAGTTTCTAATAACCCTGATGTTAGCAGATACTACTTGTGTAATCTATATTGGAAATTATCCCAGTTTCTCATCATTAGGTTTTAATAAATCTTTGTTGCTATCAAAAGGCAGCGGCGAGTCTAAACAGTGACAGGGCACAGCCTAGGGAGTTTACTGCTCACGAACAACGCTGACAGCTACCAGCTCTTACACCTCAGAGTTAATCCACCCGTGAGCTGGGCTGGCGTGCTCTCAGGAGTCGTGTTCATACAAATAAGCACGCGTGTGCAACTTCAGCACTGCCTACAGCAATAGTCCTCTCATTACACACATCTGAAATGATTATGGGTTGCTCAAGTGCTGTGTCTACACACACACGAGCGAGCGTTTGCTCAGCAACGTGGTCATTAGCAGACTACGCCCAACTTCCCCACCCAGGAACATGAGAAAACGGGGTTGGCGATGCCAGGAGACTGAACACAGAGCCTCCCTCCGGGGCTCTGAGCTGCAGTGCTGCAACATAAACCTTTCTTCCAAGGAGACCCATTTCCACCCTTTAATGATCCTGTCCACTGACTCTGCAGCTAGGTGCATGGGTCGAGACAGTGTTCTGATTAAAAATTAAAATTAATGAAATTAATTATTCATTTAGCAGATGCTTTTATCCGAAGCGAATTACAACATTTCACATTGTTACAATGAGCTAATGCTGAGTGTCTTGCTCAAGGACACACCTGGTGGCCAGGCTGGGATTTGAACCAGGAGACTTCTGTATCCCAACCTGATGTGTTACCTGTTGAGCCACCAGGCTCTTGAGTAACAAGAACATTTGGTTTTCAAATCACTACATCTGATTTTGATATTTAGAACTGCAAGCATACAATCAGACCTCACAGAACAGATACACCCAACAGCATCAGGGTGTGTGGACTAGCGAGGGCTGTTTTCAACATTTCACAGGCTGTATTTATGGATCATTTTGGTTTAGTTCCCATTTCTGGCCAATCATTTTTCCCGGCAGCGCACCCTTCCAAGGCCTTCCTCGTGTTAGTGGGACTACTCGCTAATGAATGGAATTGTTACTGCTTAATTAACAAACGCACTCTTCAGACACACCAGACTCTCCAACACAGCTCTCTTGTTTTTACGATTAAAGACATGAGCTGAATTATTGCTTTCCTCCAAAAATTTGCAAAACGCATGCCGTGACACTCCATATCCAATCACAAAACAGGGATGTGCTGACACCCTTGTTTAATGCAATGTTCCAGAAATGCACACCATGACAAGACTTAGCCTGCTCCAAATATAACATAAATGCTTAAAAGCAAAGCAAAGCAAAAATATTACTAATGCTTGCTGAAGGAGTGGAACAATGTAAATGCATTTAAGCGTTTCAAACTGTTATTGCACCAAGGTATGTGACCACTTCAAATATTACAAATCCCCAAAGAATCCTCTTCTAGCATTTTCAGCTTGGTTCATATGCACACATTTGTGGCAACAGGATTTTAGCAGAAGGGTAAACAATTCACATTTCACAACTGCAGGAGTGCGGAACCGCTGCCCTTTTGAGATACCAGGAGACAAAGAATTCCTAGGCAAAGAACATTTTAAATAACCTGAACTACACCCTGCCCCCTCGAATCCAAACATTGTCCCATGCGCCACACTTGTGTCTTCAAGCAGGTGGAGCCATTATCCAAACATCGACATCCTTGGATTGTTCTCCCAAAGTGCTGCGGACACCTGGTTTTCCCCATTTCATCTGAACGTGACCAAACCTCTGAGCATCTCCACAGAACTACACGCACGCGTCTCTGCCCGTCTCATCTGTAACGTCGTTCCTTCACGTAAAGATCTAGCCGGGCTCCACACACCATGCCCCTACCACATCCGTAACGGTCAATGCATTTGACCACTTTGGTTTTTCATGTGGTACCGCTCAGAAACTGTCTTCTTATGGGTGAGGCAGTAGCCAACTGCCTCTAGCCTTGTCATGGAGATGATGTGCTATTAAAAAGCACACACTGATAATTAAACTTGGGCTTGTAGCCTGTGCTGTTCTGACACTTAGACGTGTTTCCTGCAGGCCCTCGAAGGCCATTGTTACAGTTTCCTGATGACTAGAGGCTGGAAAATGACTAAAAACCTGATAACATCTGACATGACCTGGAATGCCTGTTCTCCTAGTGCAGAAAACAGCACCTGCTCTTAAACAGTGCTGATTAAACAAAGAACAATACAAACATTACAGGCTCAAGAAAGACTATAGCATTTAAAATACCCAGTAATAACAATTACAGAATAAGGTAAGATTTATGATCACTTAGTCTGAAGCAAGAATTCATTTTCCAGTCATACTGCAACAATCCAGGAAGCAGTATTACAGCAGTTTGCTCTCAGCTCATGTCAGGTTTTAATTTCTAATGTCTCTACCATAAGATATACTGGTATTTTCTCATGGTAAAATACCAAGATTGCTTTCATGCGAGTCTTTACATATCTGAATCATACAAAAAGTCAAATGCTTATTACCATCAGCTTTGAAGTGGAAAGGTTCCAGACCCAGACATGAAAAGAAACCATAATTAAAGACGATTTCCATAATAGGTGGCCTACAAAAACCAAAAAAAATAAAAGCCATTTGGCAAAATGGCTTTGACAAATCCCTAGTTATTAATTTAGTCAAACATCATTAGCCAAACTGATCATTATATGCAACACGACACACAGGTTTACTCAAACTTCAGTACAGAGTAACACACTTCTCTATGGCCTACCAGCTATGCGCACAGTTACTGTGTAAAACATTTATTAAGAAAATTAAAAAGACCAAACGCCACAGAGATGGAATTTGACTGGCATAAAAACGCCCAGCCTCATTAAACTCTCCAGAAACCCTGTCAAATGATATTTACATCGAGCCTTTCCCTTAATTTAAGGTTTCGTCTCCGAGAATATGCTCTGAGCAATCCAGCCCAGCGCAATTATGGGCTGTTTACTGAGGGCTGAGCACAGTGAGGTCACAAGCGAGTGTTCCTCCAGGGCGTGGCCCTCCACTGAGTTCTGCTGTCATGTGGCTAGTCCTACCGGCTAACCAGGACAGGCTTTCAGCTGCATCGTTAAAGAGCTCAGCGAAGCCCACCATGGAGCCACAGCATCCCAGAGGAACAGAGAGGGGAACACTCTGATTAGGTGGAAATACCGAGGGCGAGTGGTCCATAGGAAACCCAAGTTCATCTAGCCAAGCTTTCCCTGGAACCAGACATTTGCGTCCTCTTGTTATTGACATTTGTTTTTTTGTACATAAACAGAATGGTGCAGGTTTGAATCCCACCTCTGACACTAGTCCACCAAACCTCTACATACGTTTCAAACCCATGTGCACCTATTCCCATCCAAGCCATGCAATGCATCCGAAGTCAACTCCACTATCCAGATGACAGTATGAGATCACTGACACTGCCAGCCCTGACAGGGCCCTCAGTCAGAATTCTAGACAACTTCTAAGAAAGCTCATTGTTCACACATCACGATGTTTTATGTTGTTTCATAAAAGCACAGACACGCCTGAAGCAAACCTCTTCAAATCTGAGCTTTCCCTCTCCTCCACCTCAAGCAGACCATACATGTCATCTCAAAGTTTTCAACCTGCTATCTAGTGACATTTTTGCACAGGTCAACTGAAACTGGTTGCCGTCTACTCTGTCATACCGATAAAGGAAAAAAAGGTAGAATTCAAAATAGAAAATATCTAGCAGCATTTCTTGTCACCCTCTACGTTTTTCCTCTCTTCCGCCTTTTTGAACAGTTTTAAAAATATCTGAACTACTGTGTTCTTGTATGGTATTATGGTTGGGCCAATGTTTGTTTTCAGTCATATTTGTTATGCTGTCACTGTCTCAATGGGGCAACTACACTGGGAAGGGCGCTATATAGAAATAAACAGAACAAAAAGCTTAATGTACCACAAACCACATAATTCCATGTTACTGTATTCCAAAAAAGAACACCACAAAACCGAACAATGCAAACAAAACACTCAGAACAATCCCCACACTTACCAAACCAGCAATAGGTGTGGACAGTCTGTTGACTCGCCTAATGATGCCTGGTTTTATCCTGTTGATCAGACTGCAAAGACAAGAAGATTGGTCGATACCGAAGCGAGTACATACAGCGGTGATTGGCTCATATTTGGCTTTTACACCTTCCTTTAAATGTCAGGCACCGGTCTCCAGCTTACACCCGTCCCCGTCAAATGTTCACAAAAGGGGATCAGACAGCAAGCAGCACAGTGGCAGGTACACACAGACCAGCAGGTTGCAGGCAAGTGGGCAATATTTAAATGCTTGATGGACTTTGAAGTTCTGAAATGCGCATGCATTAACGATGCAGACAATTGCATCCCCCCCCCTTACAGACACTTAGCAGTGTCATTGCCATCCTATTCCACCTAGGCCATAACGCCTGAGTGAGACGTAAGCATAGACAAAACTAAGGAAAGACGCCTGTGAGGTTTCGCTTAATTAGTAAACACTCTGGACAAAGCAGTGCAGCAGCAGCCAGTGGGAGATGACCTTAAACATGGTCTGAGAAGCTAATGGTACCTTTAAAGTGTTCAACTCATCACAACTGGGGGGGGGGGGTCACATTTATAATACTAGAATATGCGGCTGACAGCGTTTCAGAAAGGCAGAGTCCAGGGTGATGTGGTATAAATAGGTGGAGTCTTTCAGTTAAATTTGGTTATGAGTCACACAGGCTCCACCTCACCATCGTTTCTGCCAGTGCAGTGGTGCCATTTGAGAAGGGCAGGTTCCATGGACTCAGCCTTGCAGGATGCTGCTGAACACCCATCGAACTGGGGGTGGGGGGGGGTCATTTTACAGCTGAGCTGTGCGGTTAGCAAAACTGCTCCTTCACGCCCGGCTAAGGCGGCACTGCCCTGGTTTACAGACTATCCCCGTCAGCAGCGTGCCTACCAGAATCAAGCCCACATCCTAACTGGATCCCAACAGCAGCTCCAACCATTAGCCCAAACAACCAGCTGAGCAGGGTCGCTTGGCCTTTGTCAATCCTTAAATTCAGCAGAGAGTAACCAAGGGGAAGTAGGTGTGAGTATGGAAAGGGCCAGGGGCATGTGCTTTACCTGCTTATTCCACCGTCAGGAAAAGTTCAGGTTGGAACATCTCAAACAAATAACATGTTTAAAAATAAAACAGTTGACAAACAGCGCATAACCTGTACGTCTTTGAAATGGAACCTAACTTTATGTTTGAATGCTGCCATTTAAGATTATCCTGAAGTATGTAAAAACCGTCACCTTGGCGATTTCGTGCTGGCGTGGTATACTTACTCGCAGAGCAGCACCCCGTTCTCCAGTGCGGATCGAAAGTTCTGGTTCCCGAATGTCTTCTTGGTGACCTCCTGCAAGAGGCAGAGGAGAGAAAAATGAGGAAGGACTATGAGCACAATGACTCAAAGCCCTGGCTCACATCCCTTGAGATCCTTGGGCTCAAACTGTAGCCCTGCTCAGAACCACCACAGTAACATCGGTTTAGGGTCTGTGCTCTCCCAGTGCCAAACACAGTCACCCAGTCAGCACTGGCCGAACTGCTGTGCCAAGCTATAGGAACAGCAAGTGTCTGGGAAACACAGCTGCCCTGCAAAGTGTAACCCGTACGCCTTTCCAATCATGTCCATCTATTGCCAGGGCCACTGAGAAGAGCTGGTCAGAGAAACCCCAGAGTTCACAGGCAGGAAATGCTTGTGCTCAGTCATGACTTCAAGACTAAAGAACCGATAAGAAAGCTCAGGATACGATCAGAGCCAAGGCACAAACATGGTAAACTCCCATGCATGCTCTTATCGCCGTAGTGTCTTTCCTAACACTTAAGGTTATTATACTAAGAACATTTTTACACTTTTGCAGGAGGACAGCAGGAACGCACAGCCAAGTGCCACTGCCATAAAGCTCATCGCTGTAAGTCACCGTCTGCAAGACTTCGTTTCTTACAGTACTGGCTTGGCCGGGTACCTGACCCTGGCCGCACCACCCACCGCTCATGTGATCGCGATTTCAGCTAATTAAGACATCCCGCACAGCCGATTCTCAGCTCATCGCTCATGCCCTCAGGCAGCCCGTGTCCTGGACAGGACCGTAACGGGATGCAGGCCAAGCTGCTGGTCAGGAGGGGGGGTGTCCACACTCCTCTTTACGGGTCCATTAAACATGCTGTTTTGCTCCATTTGGTAACTAACAGCAGAATAAAATCCAAAAATCTCACAAAGTGCATTGTACTCTCCTGAACACGACTTTCTTCAAGACAAATTATAACCACAGGAATCCAGCGCTGCAGCTGTTTTCTTTCAGACAAAACTACTCTTTTCAAGAGCATGATACTATTCATGCATTTCTCTCATACAGTTGTTTTTACCCCAAATTTACATAAAGGTTTATTTTACGGTCACTGTGTTATACCCATCAGGAATGTGCTTTAAACACTAAACACGGTGAGATAAATTTTAGTCATGGTTGTTCATGCACCTCTTGGTTGAAGAAAAATATTATTACAATTTGCTTGAACATGTGTTTTAACTTTACATTTAATGCACATTTAAACAAAACAACTTTGACTCAGTTTTAAGAAGCGAGCTGTCTAAAAGTACAATGGTGGTGTTTTCTTTGGACTGCCAAAACGCTTTTTTTCTAAACCAGAAAGAAAACGATGCTCACCCTGAAGGCAGCGCGCACGCACACTCACGTGCGCATGCACGTAGAAAGACTCGCACCTCAGTACTTCTGGGGTTTTATAAGGTATTTTCAAGCCTCCCCGGGGCACGTTAAATGGCAAAAATGTTAAACGGGGCAGGAATACGAGAATAAACCGAGATGTCTCTCTCACTGCTGCCGTATGAAATCCTGACCCCTGCTGTTGTGTCACAGAATCTGTCACAGGTCTTTTCTAATAGAAGCTCTCTATTTGAAACTAGACCAAACAAAATGAAGGGGGCTGACATTCCAGGGGCGCAGCTTTCATCTTCTTCTGCAGACACGTTTGAAATTACTTCTGCATGAACATCAGGTTGCTATTTGGCTAGTTAATCTGTACACAATTCATATCACACATGCTTTTTAAAAGTTTAACAACAAAATGTTGGGTAAACGATGTTTTTTGGGTATGGTCGCACACTTGTGTAAGGACTGCAAACTGGATTAATACGATTTAATCCTAGCAGCTACAGCATGAGTATCATTATCAAAAAGCACAGATTAAATGCACCGTTTCAGATTCTGCACACTGGCTCTGATGAACAGCGACCTGAACACCAAACACCACCCAGTAAACAGTAAAAACACGGTAAAGGGAAATGTCTTGTTAACTGAGTAATACATGCACGAGACAGCTCACAAAGCACATTTTAAGATCCACTGCAAAACTTTAAATTTGTTCACCGATTTCGTCGAAAGTTGCTGAATGCTGCCTTAAATCCAAAAACCGGTACATAAATATGCGACAATTTATCAAATATAAAACAATGCCGAGACTCACTGGTTGCACCAGACGTGCGTTTTTAATAAGTATATGTATTAACATAAACCAAGAATTTTGGCAGAAGGCCAAATGTGTCCATTATCCATAGAGAGGAACAGTATACGGTCTGGTGGCACATGTCTCCCATGCGTTTTAACATCAGGCTCAAACGCCTCAAGAAACGAAGCCACGAAGACTTCCATACAAATACGTTCCTTTTTCTGTGCACAATAAAACTATTCCGGTAATATTTGTGAACAGCTGCTGATTACACTTATTTGTACTTCACATTTCTTGCTTGCCCTGTAAATTTAGGAAGGGTCAGTTTTCATGGTCGAATATTACGATACAAACAGCGGTACTGTTCTCAGTTTGCTTGTCGTTTGCATGCTGGGCACACGTGTCTGTACCGAACTTTGTTTTTATTTGCAAATGAGCGCCGTAAAGCGGACAGTCAGAAAGCGAACGTGACCCACACCAGATTAGGGGTGAACTTTCACCACGCTGATCACTAATCCTGTTACAGGAGACTATAAATCATTAACTATTACATTGTTTCTCCAAATAAACAGACCTTACTTTGGGTAGAAAGGTGGCTTACATAAGAAAATGGCTATGCATTCATTTCATCATAATGTCCAGGTGAAAACTAAATATAAATAAAATGACATCACCGAAATGACTTCTGAAAAATAATTATCGGAAACAGTCTGCCTGTTGTAAACACTTTCTCCGAAAGCAAAGACAGCTCTCATAATACCACCCTCATTGTTCAACCACCTGGCATAAGCAGCGAAAAACACACACACACACACACACCTTAAGAATGCATCCTGTTCCCATATATTTAAACTCAGATGACCCATATTACTTCTAAACTCAAGGTCCACGGTTGCCAGACAGCTGTCAAGCTATGGGCCAGGAGGCTGAGCTCTACACACTGATGTAAATCTGCCTAATTATGGTTGAGTTCAAACACAAGATCATGTGACCAACAGCCAATGCTAACATGTGCCAAGACTACACTGGGTAGCAATACCAGGTGGGCTAATACCATAAGAAACAAAAGTGGGGAGGGTAGGTTAAAAATAAAATCAAAATAATGTTTACCTATTTTAAACCTAATTCATATGTGACCTGCCTTTATACACTAAGTTTCCAAAAGTTTGCAGTTAAACCTACATGCATGTCACATAAGGTTATTTCTAATAATAATCTAAAGTATGTGGCTGACTGTTAAAAGCCAATTTTAAATATTTCTCATAGAAATAAGTGCACCAAACAAAAGACGCACTGTTACTGGCATGACTGGTTTTCAAAGTAGAAACACAAGCCATGTGTAAGAGTGAAAAGGTGTGAGGAGGTGTTCTGGTTCCTCTGGACAATAGACCAATAACCGGCTTCTGTGGGGGGGGGGGGGAGAGACTACAGAGAAAGTGTCTGGTTTCGTGTTGTGAAATAAAAGTGGCACACCCGTGACTACACTAACAAACAACTACAGCCAACCTGGATGACAAAAACACAGCAAAGATCTCCATGTGTGTTTCAATTTATTAAGCAATAAAACAATGAATTACAATCTCGGCCAATGTTTGGGAGATGTCCCCCCCCATCGCCCCGAAACCTGAATGGGAAGTAGTTGAAATTACAACCAAGGCTATTGTTCATTCACACAAGAACAATGAGGCACTGCTACACGTTTGGTTCCGTTTCATCAAAACAAGTATGCGGGTGCACGCGCACACGAGCAAACGCACGCGCACTGGCGTAAATGTACACAATAGTTTAACTAGTATTAACAGTTTAAGAGGGGAGGGCGCAGCTCTGTGATTTCTCAAAACATGTTAACGGTTGGGCTAGTTTACACATAGTGCACCCTAATTTCTAAAGAGGTGCAGACATGCACCCTTCAGACTGTCCAGCTTGTCCCCACACATATTGTAAGAGCAACAAAGCATGTCATCATCACCTTTCTTTAGTGGGCAGCTGTGTGCACCAGACTACGTTTGCCAGAATTTCAGATGGGGGGGCCAAAAGAGCTATTCTGGTAAGACATATGTTATGACTAGAAAGCAACGGACCGAATCTGAAGATGCAAACGAAAAACCACAGGGAACCAAAACAGGCTGACAGCAGTGGCAAATGAAGCAAAGAGGCTGCAAGCTGCCTGAACAGAGACAGACACCACAGGTCGACATGGAAACGAAGCACACATGAACGCCGCTGGCAGCAGCCTTCAGCTGCTGCGGAGCACACTGCTCCGAGAAAGGTGACGGTTTCCAAACGGAGACAGAGTAATGCCCAGGTTTGCCAAAAGAAACATTTGGCTAAAAACACGAACAGATTTTACCAACGCTGTTTTCCTGGACCCCTGCACTGAAAAGAGGGGGGAAAACCATTTTCCAAATAGCACAATATTATGTTCAGTAAAATCTCAGTTCAGGTTGTGATCAAATAAAAACCGGTACTCATTTACGGTAAGTAGAGAGAGCTACAGAACGTGGTTAAAATGCTTCAGTTTTTTAGACATATTTGCCCTTGTGGTTTTGAAAGAATTCCTCCAACTGGACACATAACAGAAGTTAATAACCATTCTTAAATCAGCCTTCTTACCTTCAGACTCACACATCATAATATTTGAAGGTCTTGTGATTCAGCATTACTTTCATTGCTAGGAACAAGTACACAAGAAGGAGAGCCGTCCTTCTCTCACAAAGGACTGAAACTTGCTCTGTGTCAGCCAGCAGGTTAAACGACTGAGCGCTGAACCAGGCCACACGTGTTGAAATGCCCTGTGACCAGATAATTAACCGCCCTGCCTTCAAATGCCTGGAAAAAGGCAACAGCTGTACATTTTTAAACATTTACCATTTATTAACCTTCTTCGTGTTTTAGGCCTCTCTGGATTAAGCTACACGTACCAGGCTGTCACCACCGCTTAACAAACAAAAGTTAAAATTCAAATGTCAGTTAAAAAAAAAAAAAAAAAAAGTAACAGCACAGGGAGAATGAGTTTCACCTTATTGCCTATATTTAATACATGGAGGATTTGGTGTGATGTAAGGCTGGGTTTTATTTTTTTCCCTCAGAAATGTGGCCTCAGTCTAAAAAATAAAAAATAAAAAGCCAACCTACAGAGATGAACTTAATGATCAAACAGAGCAGAGGGCACATGAGACGGCGAGATGTTACCACATCCCTTCAACCAAGCAAATCATCTTGGGCTTGAGGGCGAGAACAGAAGCCTCTTACACTGGATGAGCATTCTGAAAGCCACAAATCTCTCCCTGAGAGGTGCAAACCCACAGCCCACCGTAACACCTACCACATCCCAGTGCTTCTCCAAGTGTACCTTAACAGCTCCATCAGGCTGCCTCAGTGGGGGGGAGGGGGCTCACAGCAATAAAACTCAGCTCAGGAATGTTTCTTCGCAACACATTCCAGGGTGTTTACCTTGCATGCACGCAGCGTGGGCCCCCATGACCGCAGCTACCTCCATTAAGCGTTCCGTCCGGCCAGACGGACCGGTTAATCATTCGCTGGAGTGCCCACGGGCGCCTCGAGGCCCCTCACCGCTCGGGGTGGGTGGACATGCGTACGCGCCCGCATGCCTGCCTGACCGCCCCACCATGACCCTGCCAAGGCCTGCCCGACACTACAATGGGCCAGTGTGTGACTACGGGACACTGATGTCACAGGGAAGGCATTCTGATTTGGCCCTTGGGAAATAATGACAATATTTGTTTAGTTACGGCCGCTACTCTGCCTCTATGGCACCCTGCTGAGACAAGTCTCAAATCAAAAGCTATCAATTTTATTCATTGGTGTACGGAGAGGGGTAACATCTATGAAATGGACTATGACTGTTATAAAGCTGTATAGTAAGTACAGTTGATCATGCTTAATGACCACAGGAAATATTCATCATGCACAGTTACTGGCAAAATGAAATTGCAATTTAAAAAAACCCATTAACCACATTGAACTGCACCAAATAACAGGTGTCCTTCAGTAATGCAACTGTCCACGGTTTGGAGGAAAACAGGCATCGCAGCTGCCCAAAGTGACCAATGTTGCCGTCTGCATATTTCCCATATTTACAAAGCCCAATTTCATTTATTAATAAATAATTATGGCAATACAACAGTTCCTTTGTCTATGTCACTTTAAACACCCCTGCCTTGTGGTACAGTACCCTATACAGGCCTAAAGAGTAACAATGTAACACCGATGTCAACACCCATTTGATCCTTCCTTTTTCCAAACAGCTTAGGTTCCAGGCCTTCTGTAGCCCTGTAGCACAAGGTAGGGAACACCCTGAATGTAGAGCCAACATAGAAAGGTCAAAACCAAGGGGGGGAAAAAAAACTAAGGAAAAAGATTTACAGCTAATAAAAAAAACATTATCAAAAACTGGGTATATTTATAAAGGCGTATATAATAAAGTCAAACCATCATTTTATGAAGCAAACACTAAGGCAAAAATGACTGTTACCATACAAGGACATTTTTTTTCCCCTTTGGTCAGCAACTGCACTGTTCTTGGCAGAGGTGATTTTTCTGAAACAGTCCTCTTCCAAAAGGTGGAACAGGATTAAAAATTCAACTGCAGATTTAAAAAGATTATGGCTGTATAACCATTGCCAGTTTTGCATAAGTATGCGCACACAGTGGAATGTGGCAGGCACACAAGGAAAACCTCACTCTTTTTACTGTTCTACAGGCTGCAGTTACACAGAAGATGAGAGTGAGAGAGCGCACGCATGAGAGAGAGAGAGAGAGAGAGAGAGACACACACACACACACACACACTCTGGACTAATTCCTCCATGAGGGTGCAGCAATATGCAAACTCAGAAGGACAAAACTCAGGTACTCCTGTGAGGATGCATGCAATAAGCATTTCCACCAAATCTGACTCCAGAACAGATGTTTGGTTTCCCAACACACTGACCATCATTCAATGCATCCCCCCACAGCCCAGATAAACTGCCGAACTGGCAGTGAGCCAATATTAACAGTGAGGGAAAGCTACATTTTCAAAACCACTGGTGTCACACAGCTTTGATATAACCCCATCGCATAACCTATCCCTGGCACACACTCACCAGTCAAAATATAGGTTGGTACAGAGAGTTCTCATGTGCTATAGGGATGAATCACTCGGGTTCACTGACAAATTCACCCATGAAGGCTGCCAGAGCTGGAGTGAAGCACGGCTCCACCTGTCATATCAGCAAATTTTTCCAAGTCTAGCGTTTCTTTTTAAAACACATGGAAAACCCTGCTTGTTAATGCCTGAAATCTGAGACCTCGTTTACAGGCCAAGTCTATAGAAAACAACCAACAAAACAGCATGTATCAGAACACTGAATACACAGAACAAACACCCCTCAGTCTTCCAATTAGAATGTATCACTTCTATGCAACAATCCAACTTTCATAATCTCTTCTGATGGCAAAATAAAAGACTGAGACCTTGCTCTATCCACCATGAAGAAAAACAGGCGACCAGTGTACCCCAACCTACAGATCTTTGTTGACATCCAGAGAACATTTGTCAACAACTGATAATGAACAAACAATGGATACTCTATACAAAATACAGCTTCTGGTATCTGTATTTTAACTCATGCAAAAGACATCTATTTAAATCCTTTCTGTACTCCAACAAATTATTTTGAATATAGCCAAAAGGTCCATAGCATGATAAAAGTTTGCTGGAGATCAGGCCTAAAACATTAAGTTCACAAAGGTAGTGGAGTAGTTAATTTGACATTATGCTAATTGGTTCCACTTCACGAATGAAAAGCAATTATAATTCAACACCCGATTTCGCAATATAGAGATATATGGACGTACACCTTGGAATTATAAAATGATTAATAGCTGTCAGTTTATTAAATTAAATATAGCATGAATTCAGTACACCACCCTACATTTTATTAATTTTCAAAAGAAAAACGAATTCAAGTAGTATACCAGTGCCAATCAGAATGATACACCATATAAAAAACAAACATAAGACAACGTCCTTACAACTGATTACAGCATCAGAAAAAGCACATTTAATTCAAACCTTTCCGGACTAAATTTTTACACACAACTTTGGACGCCACGGACGTTACTGCCATTTCAATTAAACATCTCCTATGTCAGAGAATGATAGACAAAACATTAAAATGTTGCAAGTGATTATGATACTGCAGACAAACGTGACAACTTACTTCGACCCATCGCCGCGCTTCCGTGAACGCGACTTCTTCACCGACCGTGGAGCGCGCACGCCACTCCATCTCCACCGCAGACAGACTTCGCTCTCCTCCGTGGGAATTAAAACACGGTGACAGCTGGTTTAGTAACAGCAAGTAGGATCCTTCGACTTTGCATGAAAAACAGAGTCGTCATAACAGCAAAGTGCAGCAAACATAACCGCAGAGCAGGATGCGCTCGCTTATTTCAAGAGCGCAGTTTACGCGCTGCTGGTAAAGCGATACAAATTTGTAATTAAACTAAATCAGTGCTATAAAATTGATTTAGTGATTATTTACCTGCTCCTCTTCCACAAGTTGAAAATTATCTGTCCCAAAAAACGAACTGCGAACCCAAAAACTCGTTTTCACGCATGCAAGCGATGCCCGTTATCTCTTTTCGCAAAGTACCACCTTTCCGTCCAGCGTCTGCCTTCCTCTATACACGCCTATCACCTTGCAAACAGCAAACTCAGCCCCAATTTATTACTTTTACCCAGGCAAAGCCAGCAAAATGTATTTTTGTTACATCTGCAACTTAAATATAATTCTGCTAGAACTGACAACGCTGAGAAAAAAAACCGCACAGGGTGAATTTCACAACCTGCGTGAACCTGGCAAAAAAGTAAGTTTGTAATGAAACTAAGTGCAGAAGCTCTTGGAAATCCCACAAGCTGCAGAAGTCACGCCCTCTGGCGTGTCAAAGACACATGTAAAAATTCAATAAAGGAAAAAACAAACGAACGGTGCAGTTTGTTGGGGGATACAATTTTCAATCATACAATTTTTTCCCTCATTTGCATGTCTATTTAATGTGCATTTCATGAATCTGGAGGCGGGACATGCTGTTTAAAAGTTATGTAGTATATGCACCTACCGCAAAAAATGGCTTTGAGTTAATGCAGTGAAAAGTTGTATTTTAGATGTGTTCGTGTATATATCCTTCGTTGTTTCAACTGTCATTGCAGGTAAACCCTTAGTGCTGAATCTCATGATGAAAATGCAGTTTTGTATGTATTTTTGCTCTAGTAAAACATCGAGTCCTAACAATTGCTGTACATAACCGATGCAAAGCTATTTCTTTGCTGTTGGGCACCGTCAGTAATGTGGTTTATGCTACATCCGCTTCCTATCTGTGGAAACAGCACGTGTCTGTTAACATTGTAAATAAAATGATCAATTTTTCAGCACCAATATTTTTAATTTCCGTATTTCCCTTCCAAGAGCATCCCACTTTAAAGGTTTTAATGCAGACGTACAAAAAGTGAGTCATACCAATGCTTTATTCCTGAGAGTTACCAATATATTTATAGCTGAATATGTTAGCACTCTGTGTGTGTTTGTTTGTTTGGAGTTTGCATGCCTTCCCCGGGCAAGCATTTCCTCTAGGTTCTGAGGTTGTTTCCCACAGTCCAAAAACATGTAGAAGAAGTGGACTGAGAAACCTAAATTGCTGTCTTGTGCCCTATAGCGCTATTCCAAGGTAAGATACAGGCTACCCATGACAAAAGCTTGGATGGCTAGACGTCAGTGTGATGTGATCAATCACAGAACAAATGACAATTTGTCAGTTTATACTTTATGCAATAAATCCTAATGTTTTTATTGTACAGGTCTGTTTTGATGCCATACTGAAAAAGATGCATTTAAGTAGAATTTTTTTTTTTTCATACCGCAATCATAATAGTAGCATGTCACTTCGTCTTATGCATCTTTAAAAAAAATCGTGCTGCCCTCCGGCAGGAGGTGCATCACACAGCCTTTGGAGAACTCTGAACTCCGTGCCCAGTGGTCTGCAGCAGACAACTAACTGAAGAGCTTTTTTGTTAAAGAGTTGTGGAGGAAAAAACGTCATAAAGAATAGTTAATCTGCACAACGAGATCCGCGGACCACATTGAGATTAAACGAACGTGATACAATAAAATGGTCGCCAGGGGGCGAGATTCTACTAGTGGATAAAGACAAATATCCACATCTATTGACCAGGTTATATTTTCATTGAAGGTTTTTCTTTAACATGAACGTTTCATTCTTGTATGTAACGCTAAAGACAAATGTATCCAAATAAGTAAATTCTACAAATATTAATTTATACACTTTCAATCCTTTACTGTCAAACTATTTTGATTAAACAATTCCAGTTACAGATTTACACCCTTTATCAATTCAGAATGGATAGCGTATGGTGTGAAATGTTCCTAAAATACACGCAACTTCCCGTCTGGTGTTTTGATCGCCTCAAAGTAAAGACAGTTTATTCTATTTAGTCCATTCTATTTTCATTACTTATTCCACCTCTCCTCTACCTTGCGAGCAACGCAAACGTAATTTCGTTCATATGCGTACTTGTGACGTAAAAATGAATGACAATAAAGTTGAATTTGAATCTGATCTGATCTGATTTGAATCTTGACATGCTACACCTGGAAAACAACATCCAACTCATGGCAATGGTAAACCCGGTATTGACCAATTGCGTGACAAGACTTAGAATCCTTAACCAATAAAAACACAGAACACTATCTAACCAACATCCAACTCGTGGCATTTGTGAACCTGGTATTGACCAATTGCGTGACAAAGCTCAGAAACTTCAACCAGTAAACACGCAGAATATTGTCTAACCCGGAAGCTGTATCTGAAAATCCGAGATGCGGAGTTTGGTGTCTTCTGGTGAAACGTTTTATTAAAACAATAACAAAATGCGTTGTAATTAATTATGTTGTTATTGGTTACAAATGACCTCGGCAGTTGCATATTTCTACATTTTGTACTTATTTTTCCTGTTCTACCTTAAGCTAGTTGGCATTTTATGATTTAGCCATGTAGTACCTCGGTTTCACAAAAGCTTTGAAACATACTTGGAGACGTTAAAACATTTTACTGAAATTGCTGATTTCATAGTGGTGTTCCATGTCTAAGTAATTGTTTAGGGAAAGAAAGTTTAATGTAAGAAAACAATTGCATTCTGTTTCTGAAGTACGTGGATGCTAATAAGTTGCTGAGATATCGTTGTCTGTATTGCAGGCTTTGACAAAATAATTGAAAACATCGGAAGGTTACCACCAGATTTATTCGCAGAAACAGTAAGGCTTTGGAGGTCTCTTATTAGTGAATCATGTGCATTTATGCACCATTGAAGAAAAACTATTAATTTTCATTTATTTATACTGGCGATAGTTTAGGTTGTATGAAATGTACAGATTGCTAAATAGAAAAATATCTTGGCTGTTCTGTGTAATTTGGCTATATTGTGTATATCCATTGTGTTTTCAGTATGTCATTTTGCCGGCTCTGACAAATGGGAGGAAAGTTGCAATAATTTATATAACTCAAACAGGGATAAAGTCACGAACTGGCATTGGAATTTCATGTCACAGACATTAAAAATATACTTTCCATAGAGAATACATTGCGATTGACTTATTTTCTGTGGTTCATACAGTTAATTGTATGCACGTTATTGGTTAGCTGGATATTATTTATGCGCAATTTATCTTCCCGTAGCTATATGGGGAAAATCAGCAAGCCCTGCCTGCAGTGCTGTAGGTATGGTTGGTTGCGTTCAGCTTGCAGAGCAATATAACTGTAATCTGTTAAAATCTCCAGTGTCAGCAGATTCTGAATCAGCTTCAGGGACGTGCCCAAGCAGTAGACGCGCCAGAGATCTGTGAAGTGAGTTTGCGCACGAGCCGATTTCTGCTGTACCTTTGCCACTAGCACTTTACCTAGCCAATGCTTTCAAATGTCACAAGACATAACATCTTTTTGTTTGTTTAATTCAGAAGTTCCAAAAGGCTGGTGTGACACTGAGCTTGGAAGACCTTCAGGAGATCATTCAGCTGCTTTCTTTCAACTTCAGGTACGTGCATGCAAGCAACGCATCGGGGAGATTTCTATCAAGAATGTTAGTCATAGGTGTTCATTTCCTGCACAAGAGCAGCTTTTGCATCAGGGTCTTGTGTAAAGGTCATTTTGTTTTGTGTTTATACTGCAGGTCAGCAGCAAAGGACAGCCTGACAGGGGAGCAGCTGGTCAGGAAGTTCAGCCAGAGCAGCACTGTGTGGCCAAATCCAGCCCTGCAGACTGTGCAGAGGCTGTGGGATGCAGATGGTGCACTGGTCCGTGCACACCAGGAGACCCATGTCACGATCAGCATGGGACAGGTAGGGAGCCCTCGCACTCACATAAGACCAGTGAAGAACAATACTTTTCTTCTCAGCTGTGTGTGCCTTGTTTAATTTCCATTTCTGTTCAGCTGGTGGATTTCAAATGGAAGCTGGGGATGTCAGTCAGTTCAGACACCTGCCGTTCCCTCAATTCTCCGTACATCTCCTTGTTGCTGAAAATTGCAGATGACTCTGGGCAGATATCCAGCAAATGTTTTGAAATGACAATTCAACAGTTCCAGGTTCGTCAATTTAAACTTTTATCCTCCCCCAGGAATCAGTATTTTCCCTTGCATTGTTTTTCTAAATGTAATGTAAAGCCTGCTGTATTAATGGCATTTTTCCTTCTTTTTCCAGAACCTCTTCAGGCAGTTCAAGGAAGTGGCAGCTATTTTAGAGACTGTCTGATTGTAGCCGGAGCAACACACGGGTGGATTTCTTGAGCTTGATCCTGGCATGCATTAAGACATTTTACTTGCTTAGTTTCCCACTCAAAGTCATCACTTCATCACTCCTCTGGGGTCCATCTTTAGTGTTATTAACATATTAAACATTTTTCAAATGTTGTTTGGCTTGCTTATGACATTTATCCAGTCAGTTGTGTTGAGTGTTACTCAGTGTGGACCAGGAGGTCACGTGCTTGGAGACTAACTGTGATGGGGTTACACGTGTTGCATATTTTATCTATTTCTGGGAGCTTGTTCACTGCCTTGGCATGCCATTACATTACATGCCATTAGCTTCAGGGAAGTCTCATCTGAGCCCAGTATATATATGTTTTTTTAGTTGGTAATGTGTGTAACAGATCAAAAAATTGTCGTGGTGCCATCACACATTGTGCGTGTATGAATGCAGAAGCTGATAAACGATTTCGTTGTTATAGAAAAACCACTTTAGTCTCCAAACGCGTTCTGTCAGACTCTAGGGAAACATTTAAATTTTTAATGTTTTCGTTGTAACCTTACCACTTGTAATAGATCCATAGTTTATACGCAAACTACAATCGTTCTTGATCATCTTATAAACGTTGCTCATTTATGAAACCCACTTGTGGTGCGGTGGCACGTGTTGGGTTCTGCATTCCGTAATAACCGATAACGCTTTCCCTAACGAATGCTGTGCCGCCCACTAAAATGCAGAGCTCCCAGATTAGTTGCATTTGAACGCGTTCAGTTATCCGTTTTCACTACGTAAATGAACATTTTTACCGACCCGAGAATTTAGCGCTTTTGCAATAATGTTTTGGAGACATCTCGTATCAGACTGATAAACCGAATTACAAAAAAAAAAAAAAAAAACAACGCACAAACCTTACATGGAATAATTGCTAAAAATACATTTTAACGACTAAACAGGAGATGCATCGTTTCCCACAAACTTCCTTTTTCTACAATGCCGTGTGGCATTTGGCTAGCCCGAAGCTGCATGTTTGCAGCCCAATGCCCGACCACGCTAGGTACAGTTTAGTTACTGGGGCCAGACTGAAGGAGGTGTTGGGAGGCGCTGGTCTCCTCCCACCACGAGCGCGTCCTGCACATGCACGGGAGTAAAGCTCCTGTCACGTAGCGCCACTCCTCTTGGAACTGCAGGGCCAGCGTAACGCTGCTCCGCTCTTTAAACGTAACAAAGCGCAGGGAAAAAGCACCTCACAAAGAAGCGACCGAAGAACGCAGTTCTCTATTCGGCTTTAATGTATTTCTAACTTGCATCCGTAATCTGCAAACATCTGCTTTTTTTTTAGCGAGCTGTATTTGAGCAGCTGCATAGAAAAGCCACGTTTTAGGACGTTGCTTGTTGCAGTGAGGGATAGGCGTACCATGCAAGTATCTTGCCGAGATCGTTTATTTGGACGTAGACCGTCGGGCTTTCAGTTAACTGCTTAAATGCACGAAATAACCACGATCCTATTTACAGGACAGCGATCGTTTAAACCAGAGGCGTCCTTTTCTTCACGCTGCGCTCTGAACACATGGTCAAACTTTTTGGATGCAACAACTTCTCACTAGGACAAGCACGTCTTACAGTATCGACTTTTCGAAATAACGAATAAGAAATGTAATAAGATTTTTCACGTTGGCTCTACCTCGTCTTCGAAACCTTGTGATTTTCATACTGCAACTGTTCACACAATTTTTTTAGTTAATTAGAAATGATGGATGTTTGGAGCAATGAAGATGGAAGTGTTTCAACGAAGGCAGATAAAAAATTTACGCTTTGTTACATGGGATGGTCTTTGCTGGACAGACGGACCACGCTGCCAATGCTGCCGTGGCTGGTAGCGGAGATTCGCAGGAAGAGCGAAAAAAACGAATGCGGTCCGGTCCAGCCCAGGGAAGTCGAGCTGGTTCTGGTGCCGCCTCTTATTCGCTGCGTGCCGGCCAATAACGCCAACTCTAGCGTTTTTATATTCGAGCACAAGGCTCATCTGATTTCACGGTTCATCCACAACAGCCATGACCTTACCTATTTCGCCTACCTGATCAGAAGCCAGACAGACAGCCCCGAATCGGAGATGTCGTGCCATGTGTTTAAGGCGTGCGATCCGAATCAGGTGAGCGCTTACCTGCGCGGGGACTGATGCTGCTCCACGACGCCACGTCCAGCCACTTACCATGCAGCCACAGTGGCAATGCGATGTGTAAAACATTTTGTTGGTCAAACACTTTCTGAAAATTTGGTTTAGAAATTGGGTTTTTTATTTCAGTAAAACAAAGGTGGTTAATTCTGATTGACGTTTTCCAGTGTGGTGCTTCCAGTGTCAAAGATTGCAAACCAATCATTTTTTTGCAGTTTGATAATTCATTCACTTTTGTGTTGGAAGAACTTGCCGTTCAATGCAGAATTCACGGCACCTCGTGTATTCTGGTAGTTGAGGGTGTCTTTAATATCCAAGTACTGTATAAACGTAATGCCAGTGTGACACTTTATTCTGTAATAATTCCTGCAGTCATTGATAAAAGCAATCACGTGGATTTGTTTTTCAGAATGGATGCAACCGTGTTCCATGTTACGACGCATAAACAAAATCTGTTGGCGGTTGGGAACCAAACGTGGCTAATTCAGCTTTGTTAGTGTGCAGTTCACAAAATTGCTTCAATATGTCTTGCACCGATAAGCATGTGGTGCACGGAGACAACTGACATTACCACTAAGCCATTCGACAGTGTACACAATGGCGCTGAATTTAGACCCGTTGTCGCACATCTCAAACAGGCATATTCATCGACAATTAGAAAATATCTCCGATGACACTTTATTGTTAATTTTGGATTTTGAAAAGGAAAACCTAAAGTTCGTGTGACCTAAAGTTCGATGCATCTCCCTTTAAAATCTGTTTGGAATTTTAAATGTATCATTTTTTTATACAGAGGAAAGCTGACCTTTGATGCTGAATGATGCAATGTTGCGAGCTCCATGTTAAGTAGGCTTTTTAACATTCCCTTCTGGGACTGGAACTTGCAACTTGCAGGTTATTGCTCTATACCTTTGTCGCCATGGTACGTCCCGGTCTGTTATCGCTGTTGAATAAAGGAAGTTCTACATTGATTTTAACTGTGTGTGTGTGTGTGGTATTGCTGACATTTACCATCAGTGTTATTTACTTGGCCTGTGTAATTTGCTCATTAATCACTGTTAGGGACTGCAGTGCTGTTTTTTCTTTCTTTCTTTCAGTGAAATATTGCTCACACGTGTCCAAACGTAGGTTCAGGCCTGTGCATGTGTTTGGTGTCACGTATGAAATGGAAACGCACAGTCCTTTTTTCCCAGTTTTGTATTAACTGCGTACCTACCTAGGTAACTTTTCAACCTGCCCTCTTACACTGATGTATGAGCTTTAAATATGGCACAGCAGCTATGGGTTGCCTGGCAAAAAGTCTGTGATAACTGTCATTGTGACAGATAGCCAGTGTGCCACCCTGCTGTGTGACTGGCACTGTTGCCTCACACCTCAAGGTCGTAGGGTTGAATTTGGCTTTCACCGTTGTGTGTTGAGTTTGCTGGTTCTTCTGTGGGTTTCCTCTGGGGTCTTCAGCTTACTCCCACGAACTACACATTTGGATTTTTGGGGTTCAGTGAATTGAGAAGTGTGTGTGTGAGTGGACCAGGGTCACCACCAGCGACCCTGCAGAATGATAAGCAGCTGGGTAATACAACAGGGCAGTAGAATGTAGCACTTTTCTTTCTAACTGTATGAGATTGTGGTTTATGAATTCACATTTTACCTTAAAATATTAAAATTGAGCCGTCTGGCACTTATTAAAATAAAACCAGAAGGCATGACAAAATGAGAGAATACAGAATATTTGTTTTTGTTTTTTAGTTCATATTAATTTTCTTCGGTACTTCAAATGCTATTTAAAAATGCAAATGCATGAACTGATAACAGAGCATAAAGGGATGTCCCACTCCTCGTTCTATTAAACCAGGTGTGTGGGCTTTTATTCTAGGTGAGCGCTTGATTAAAATATAGTTTCATAATTTTCAATATAAAACTAAGTAAACATGACCTTTTCTATTAATGTTTTGTATTTTGAATTTATTTAAATAATTATGTTGCACAGCAGGCCATGTGTAACGCTTTAAATGGTGATGTCATTAACCCGACTCGTTTGTGTAGTTACATAAGAAGCTACAGACTGATATGAATCACTTATATTAGGGTTAGGATTATTGTGTGGTTAGTAATGTCTTTTCCATTGTCTGAATGCTAAATGTATTGCAGAGCAAAAATTCAACAGCAAAAGTGTTTGCACACATGACGTTCTGTAAACGAGTCTTCTAGATGGTGATTTTTAAACAGCCAGTTACATCAGAACGAGTACTGCCATATGATCGCCAGCCATACATCAGAACGAGTACTGCCATATGATCGCCAGCCATACATCAGAACGAGTACTGCCATATGATCGCCAGCCATTGTTTTGCTTAAAGCAAAATATCAGTGGTGTTTTGTTTTTTTTTTTTTTTTTTTTTATAAATATGCATTTATTTTTGTGTTAGTGCTATAAGGTGAGCTTTCAAGCGTGGTGGAGTTGTATTGAGCACAGAGCTGTTTTAGTGCATGTGAGCTGTAGGGAAATATGGCCTCTGATGAAAAGAGCAGATGTGAAAACACCGGGTGCTGTTTTGGCACTCAAACAGTTGCTGGGCTGGATTCCAGATTTTGGCATCTTTTTTTGAACCTTGGTTGACTATAACTTTGCACCCACAAGAGTCCTGTCACTAGTTAACTAGCAACACTCGAGTTTTAAACCTCATGATTCTTATCAGCCTCTTGATAATGAGAAGATAGTAGGGAAATTTTTAGTTGGTTGATTATAAATTGAACTGTTTGTTTTACCTATAGCTATGTTTTATGCATGAGAGAGTGAAGGACTTTGTGTTCTTTCTTGGAGCCTTCCACAGTGAGGGGAGAGGTGTGTGTGACCTTGCTGTTTAACAGTAACACTCAGGCATGTAGGACCGACCCCGTGGAGCCATTATACAGGAAAAACGGGTTTGGGCTTGTGATGTAAGCCATATAGACCTGGCTCGAGTGTTTTACCTGTATGACACAAAGGTATTCGGCTTCTAACCATATGTCACTTCTGGTTTTGTTTTCCTAGCGACAAAGAACAAATCAGAAAGCGTGCGTGTCTTTATACTCTACATGTGCATGTTCGACCGTTTTCACATTTTTGTGCATGTTTAAAAAATGCAATTACAGGAAAAACTAGGATTCTAAATCCAAATTCCATTCCAGGGTAAATGATGTCCTTTTCCAGTTTCATGGTGAAGTTTACACCGAGCGGTTCTCGAGGAAGGAATGTGTATTTTCACTTGATTTGTGTGGGCAGTGACTCCTGAAGAGGACCAGGCAGCAGCCCAGCTCGTTTTCAGTGCCCACTGTTATGATGGTACTTTTTAACATAATGTAGTCAGGCCTAACTGTTGGCCCTTATGAATACAATATATAGGCTCTCATAAGCTTTGACTTATGCATTATTTACATACTACTGTTATTTCTTTCATTTTTTTCCCTTCATACATGGACAGTTTCAGTAGAGATACAACACTGGAGTTATTGAGTAATTGCAATCCACAGTTGATACTGGAGTTCTTTATTTTAGTGAGACCTTGTCAGAAGTTTGGAGCTCCCACAGGCAGACAGCAGGCACAGATGCACGTTGACTCAGTTGTAGCCTCCGCCAGCTCGCTCTCGCCCTGGGTGGGCAGCCTGTGACGTGGCTCCCAGTGCAGGCCGTGCGTCTGGTCCCGTGTCGGCTCTGCACAGAGCACTTCTGTGTGAGGAGAAGCGGGGAGGCTAATCAGCCCTTTAGCACTCACTCCATTCTCTCATATCTGTCCTGCTGCAGTGTGATGGAGCTGAGGCCCACGATTTGTGTGTGTGTGTGTCTGTGTGTGTGTTTGCACCGCTTATTGCTTATTGAAGAGTAGTGGGTCACCATGCACCTCACTCTTGAGTCTTGTGTTCTGTTCTTGCTTTCGGAGTGTTGGTTGACCTTAAGAACGTTTGCATTTTAAAACATTTCAAAGTACGTTAAAGTTACATTTTTGAATTTTAAATTAGGTTAATTTGGTTGAAACACCTGTGGACAAGTATTTGTTCAGTCATTATCTGGCAACGGTTTAAACTTTGCAATGCCTTTAGTATGCAGAATTAGATGCTACTTTCTATTTATAGTATTTTTGGAAATGAGCTAAGTCATAACTAATCATCTAAATCCTCCACGGTACCCTACGTAAAGCCTTTTTCTTTGCTTGTCCAATTTCTTTCCTGACTTCAAATACACTTATTTTATGTTTATGATGAACATACTTTATGGTAAATATACTTTCTATATTAAAGGGTGGGAGAAAGTATTTAGTGAACAAAGCTGTCGTATATTTATAGAAGCTGAAGACGTAAGACGTGCTCTGCAGATACAAAAAGGCAGGGGAAGGCCTCAACAGCACCAAGACCTGAAAAACCTGTTGTGCTTTTCATTGGTTAAATTAGATGGTGATTGACAGCACGTGCAAGCCACACCCTCACAGAGCTTCCAATATGTATTTCCCCTTTCAACAGCCATGGAATGCAAGAGTGAGGATTTGGGCTGGAACCAGGTGCTGTTAAGAGAATAATAACAGTTCATCATAGCAGATCTTCAGCTGGACCACCTGAACGCATTGCGATGCTGTACACGTTTCACATGCGAAGTGTGTTTGCTGAATACAGACCGAATCACAAGGTTCAGTTATCCTTTGGTACCACAAATAGCCATGTTGATTACATTTTAGAGCTATAATTTTTTTTTTGTTATCCATGTTACACTGAAACACGATTATTTCTATCCTAGATTTGAAGTTGCTGGAACATAGATACCTGCAGTTTAAGTTGCAGTGCAGCTTTTTTATTGGTTCAAACTGTCAGACAGAATGAGCTAAAAGTAGCCAAAAACGGACCAAGTGTCTAATGGGAAATGGGGTCACACATTATATGGTATAATAAACAGGAAGACAAGTGCAGATTTACATTAAATGTTTTCAGTGGCACTCTGCTCTAGTAGTGTCCCTTATTTCTAAAGATGTCACTGAAACCTCGAGTGTGTGTGAGTGCAGATTTTTCTGCTTCATAATGTGTGTTGTAGAGCTTCTGAGGTCTCTCCCGGTTCCTGTTGCGGCTTGTTAACAGCCGGCTGGTGACGTGACCCAACGCGCAGGCCGGCCTGTGCTCGGAGTCGCGGTTGAAGGCGTGCCGCGTTTTCACCTCGCATTGCATGTCCGACTCTGCCGTGCCGCCCGGTGCACTCTGTGACTTGTTTGCCATCAGGGATTGGTCAGCTGTAAAAATAACTCAGCTAGCTAAGAGAGATGTGTCGGTACCCAGATGTTAGAGCAGGTGGTCAGGTGAAACAGAAGAGTGCCGCGTTCTACTTTTTATGCCCTTGATATTTTATCAGACTTGTCTTATGCCTTAACACGTACAGCACTGAAGCAGGCTTCAGTGTTTTCCGTTTTTTTTTTTTTTTTTTTTTTTTTAAGTATATGGTGATGGTTCCTTATAGCTATCTAGGTTTATTTTGTGTTTGGTTATTGCGTTTTTTTTTTTTTTTTTTTTACCACTTTGTGTGGGTTCGGTCCATGTGTATTTTTTGTCTTGGGGTGTTGTTTTGCTTAGAATCATCGGTCTCGACCCCCTGTGCTTGGCCGTGTAGAGGCAGTACTGTGTGTTTTTAAGGAAGTGGCAGGAGTCAGGGGGTGGGGTTGGTTTGGTTTGTTTTACAGATTCACACCCACTCGTCTGCTATGTGCCACCTTTACACTGTGAGACTTAGAGACACTTGTCCAGTCTGATTGCCACGACTTTGTCCTCTGGCAGCCTGTAGCCTGGGAGCTGTGATCATGTGATCAGCAAGGTGGCCTGTCCAAAGCCGAACCCTCTCCCCCTTGATCCTGGTGGGATGCTCTGGCTTTGAGAGTTAATGTGGCTCAGTCTTACACCTTGGCTTGACTTGAAAGGTTTAACCTGCCCTGCCCATGTGTGCCTGTAATGGCTGAGGGGTCTTATAAGCATAATTTAAGTCACATGACTGCATTTCCATTAACAGCAAATTAAAACTGCAGTGTTAAAGACCTGTACTGCAGGTAGTATTTTTATAGTACATTACTGTGTATTTGGAGATGGATGTTTTGGTTTAAGTTAAACCGCAAAAACGTTTGTTTTATATAATGGTGTTTATTCTTGTTTGCCGATGTGCTTCGGTGTGCTGCGTTTGATTTATTTTATCTGCAAGAGACTGTGCCTGTTTCCCACCAAAAAGAAGGAAAAAAAAATGCGCCAATGGTTTAAATGCAAATGTGTTCTGTTGGTCAGTTTGTGGCAGACATTCATGATAAAAACTGTTTTTTGATACTTAGTGGAATTCTCAAGAACTCTGGGAAATAAGCCAGTAGTCAGTTATACACCAGAAGCCCCGCCCTCTTCTTGCACAAGTTATTTCTTTGTGCAAGTCTGGAAGGAGGTTATTTATTTATTTATTTATTTATTCAAAAGCCCAGCATCGATTTAACATGCACCGTAGTCCATCTTGTGGTTGTTCTCATTTCGGCCCGGTGGCTACACTGACAGAACTGACCGTCTGTCCAAATGTAACTTTTCGCACCGTCTGCACGTTTATCTGCGCTCTGGGTCCTTGCCACCTCTGTGCACGGATGTTGTTGATGTGTTCCCCACAGGGTTTTGTGTTCTTTATGGGATGCCTTGAATAAGGTATCACTTTGACCTTGGCTGGTAAGCTCTTGTTTTATAAATAGCTCTGGTCTTCAGGAGGCTTCCGTCTGCTGTTCTGTCCCAGAAAGCGTATCGATTTAGACCGAGCTTCGTGCACTTTCTGTCCACGCCGTCAGCTGCAAATGACCGCGGTGCACTTGTGGATTACCGTAGATTAGAGCCCTTTATCAGAATAGTCTGGGACAGGGTGGAATCAAGTGTGTTTAATGTTCCGCATCTGTTTTTGTTCTGCAGATCAGATTTCAGGGAAAACATAAATGAAAGATGGCGTCCATAAATGTCAAAGTGAATGTTGGCTCTTGTACCCACAACGGCGTTTAACGTGAGATATAAAGCTGTCTGACTGAAAATACAGACATTTGGGGTTGCAGTGAAGTTACTAATCAATGGACTAGTTAAGGTTTAATCTCTAGTCTGTATCCTAGATTGCTACCTAGAGAGAGCACACACCTCTGTATGTAACTTCCAAAAACTTTCTTCAGCTTGCTTTTAAACTTCCAGTCTGTTACAGCCACATGCAGATATTGTTATGAGAATAACAATGTAGGCAATAATTAGTCAAAACAAGTCATACAGCAGGTTGCATAGCTACAGGGTGACCTTGTGCTTGCTAGAACTAATGGAACTGATGTCTGAAGCAGGAATCTCGGGGACATTGTGAACTATTTCTTAATGTAGATAACACCTATATGTGCAACACACACCATAATAGGAGCAGATTCACATATGAGGTGCTGTTTTTTTTTTTTTACATTGTTAAAGTAAAGTGCAGGTATTAGCTTTGGTATTGAGCTCACAAGTGTCTTGTGTGTTAGTTTTGTAGGCCAGCGGACCGAGGAAAGTCCCAGTGCTTATCTGACCTCATTTTTGAACACAGAAAGGTGGCCAGCTTGCGTCCCGATGAACGAGCTTTTAGCACGTTTTTAGGTGTCCGCGAAACGGTTATTTGTAGAACGTTTAAAAACCATTTTCTTCTTTGGTTGTTGGCAATTCTAATTTTAAATATTAATTGCGGGTATAGTGTTAGAAGGTGAGCCATTTTTGAGCTCTCTTGGAGTGGTTTTGGGATGGTTTGCACCTCCCTGGCTCTTCTCAGAGCATGCTGGGTTTTGCTTCACCGTCTGCTCGTTCCTGGTTGTCAGCCCAGTTCTGTCCTCATAGTTACTGTACATGTTCCTGCAACAAGATGTGTCTTGTCATCCCGGGTCTGGCGCACTGCTTTTCACTTTCTCTACGTTCAAACAAAAACTAATGTGCGTCCCTCTCCTTTCCACACCTGTTCTTGATACGGATTTCATTTAAACGGTGGAAACAAACACGGTTCCAGTTTTACAGCACGTCAGATGCTCTGTCTGGGGAAAAATAAAATGTGAATGCTCCTCACTGCTTTACTTGGCTGTGTGTTATTCTTGTCCAGTGGCTCCAACTTTCTAGTCAACAGCTCCACCCAAACGAACCATGTTTCCTGAGGTAATTCAGAGGCTGCTGACATCATTCGACCGGACACTCGGGGGACTTTGTGCGGCTCTGGGAATGTCGAACTTCCGGATGTTAACGTTCAAATTCAGTGGTCGTTGGACCAGCCTGCATTCTGTCACACTGCTTAGAGCTGAGCTGTGTGCCTGACACTATAAACCATGTCTCCTCTCCTATGGATTTGGAAGGTCCTTAAATCTGTTCCTTCACACATAACTGCTGTTTATGAGCTGCTTCCTGTTTTTGTGTTCTGTTGGTTTGTTGTAGACCACTTATCGTTAAGTGAGATTACGTGTATTTTATTTGTCGTTACGTGTCGTTACTTGTTAAACATATGTATTGCTGTAATGTTTGGAAGTGTCCACACAGGTTTTGAGAAGGACATTTTATATATCTTTTTTTTTTTTTTTGAGGTTCGGTTTCTCTTTTCAGGTTTCGGAAGTCATCAGCAGTATTCGCCAGGTGTCCAAAGTCGCCCTGAAGGAGGAGAACAGACCCAGACCAGAGGGTGACGAGGCCTTCTACAACTCCCAGAAGTTTGAGGTGCTCTACTGCGGCAAGGCGCTGGTGGCCCACAAGAGGGCGCCGGCAACCCTGATTGACGACTGCATTGACAAGTTCCGTCAGCACGAGGCAGAACGGCGGCGATCCCGCCCAGCCAATGGCCGACAGGACAGTGGCGACTCCCCTCTGGAGCTCACGGAGGAGGTGGGAGGTGTGGGGGAGTGGGACCCCCTGACTTCTGTCACAGATTACAGTGAAGAGGACCTGCGGAGCGCCAGGACAGAAGGGGTCATCAACGGGGCGAAGGCCTCAGCAGGACTGAGGGGCCTGCCTGAGTGCATTCTGGAGGACTCCGGGTTCGAGGCACAGCAGGAGTGCCGTGCTCGGTGCAACAGCCTTGCAGCGGGGCTACAGAGGAGGCCGCGGGAAGTGGGCAGCATGGCCCCCGCACGCCGCAGGCACGCCAGCGCCCCCAGCCACGTGCAGCCATCCGATGCAGAAAAGAATCGCACGATGCTTTTCCAGGTACTCCCTGAACTCATCTATCCTGCACAGATATCAGAATGTGTTTTTTATATATATATATATATATATATATATATTGGCCAGTAGTGTCAACTCCTAGTTATAGGTGTACAGTTGTGTGATATGCCAGTAGTACTTTGTAAAATGCTTTATGATGTTATCTCGTAGGGCACAAGTTCTGAGACAAACCATGATATATTTTTGGACAAGGTGTTCAAGAAAGGCGTGCTGTCCTGGTAGTCAGGACGTTGCTGTGGTTACTTGATTTGTTATTTAGGCCTGGTTTTTTTTTTTTTTTTAACAAACATCGCACGCACCTACGTTAAAGAGTTTCGTAGTTTTCTGTTTTGTGGGGTCATGCTGTCTCTTTGTGTCTGCAAATGAAAGGTCACAATCCCTGCCATGCTTTCTCTGTTGACTGTTAATATATCTAACTGTGCTCCAGGTTAAGAACTGCATGCTATCTCTTTTATTAGCCATGTGTTTTGTAGTTATGTTTCCTATTAGGCAGTTCTGTTGAACAGAAAGGGAAGTGTCTTTTGTTCAGTCTCTGTGACCTGTATTGTATCTGTTTGGGCTGAATCAGCTCTGAAAATAGGCACGGTCCCAGTCAAGAAGTGGCACTCATAAGGTGTTTGTTTTTTTCCGCCTTTTTCTGTGTTCTTAGTTGCAATGCCAACATTGGAATTTTCAACATGTTTTCTTTTGCCTCGTAGGTTGGGCGCTTTGAAGTCAATCTCATTAGCCCTGACACCAAAACCGTAGTTCTCGAAAAAAATTTCAAAGACATTTCTTCCTGTTCTCAGGTACGTTCTGGCCGTTTGTCGCTCGTTGCGTGGTAAAGTTCACCTCTCCTTGTTCTGCTTTTGTTTCACCAACACCCAATAGGCCCGAATCCTTCACCAAATGTGCTTTAGCCAATTGAGTTTTTGACCTTTTAATTCTTTCAAGCTGTGTGCTGTTTAACTACAAGCAAATAATTACCTGTGTAACATAATGTGTGAACATAATGCCAGCTGCGGGATTAGTGGGCAGCTGTTGTAATTCTCCTTTTGTGTTTTTGTGTAAGCGTTCGCTTCACATTTGTAGTATAATGTCCTTGACAGATATGTTTACAACAATCTGCATTTGCTTCTCCTGAAGTTTCCTGAATAGTCCTTAAATTCAGTGTCCTCTTTCCAGGCTTTAAGGATTTTATTATCAGCAGACTTTCATGTGTTCCGCTTGTTTTTATGATTTTTTTAAAAATTTTTTTACTCAGGGCATCAAACAAACAGATCACTTTGGCTTCATCTGTCGTGACCCGGGGGAGTCCGGTCAGAGTCAGTATGTCTGTCACGTGTTCCAGTGTGCTGCTGAATCTCTGGTAAGTAATGCTTCAACTGAATCTATATTGCACCGTGAAATATTGCAGTGGAATTAAATAGCCATAGGCTGCATGGAAAAAGTTAAGCCCGTTAATGTACTTCATCGTCTTACTGGTTTTGAAGTTAAATTATTTATGTTCAGCCTTGGAACATGCAGTGTCTTTACACATTGTGTAGCACTGGTGCAAAGATGGGAGGATGAAAACGATCCAGTCAGTATAAAAAGTTAATCATTTTGTTTACTTTCTTATATAAACTTGTGCACTCGGTTGCCTCATGGGTGAAACGGAGTTAAATCACATAAGCATTCATGTGACGCAAAGCTGCTTTTTCAGTTAATGTCTGACTTCTGCTAAAATGAATAGGGATGTTCATTTAGCTCAGTGGCCACTGGAGTGCAGAAGCTGTGTGGGCGTGGCCTGGCGAGTGGTGGGCGTGGCCCGGTGAGTGGTGGGCGTGACCCAGTGACCTGAACATTGTGTGCAGGTGGACGAGGTGATGCTGACGCTGAAGCAGGCCTTCAGCACTGCAGCGGCACTGCAAAGCACCAAGACGCAGGTGCAGCTCTGCGAGGCCTGCCCTATGCATGACCTACACAAGCTCTGTGAGCGGATTGAAGGTACTCCCTCACCTGCCAACCTGCCTGTCAGGAGAGCACCAGGCAGCTTGTTGTCTTGATACTTGAGTAGTCACTTAGTTAACAAAGGGCATGCTTTGAGTGACGGGGCTTTTTTTTGTGGATTTCCAGGTCTGTATCCACCCAGAGCTAAGCTGGCCATCCAGACGTACGTCTCCCAGCTAACGGATAATGAGCAGGCAGACATTTTCGAACGTGTGCAGGTGAGAGGGCTTTCTGAAGCTCCTGTGTTGATCAGGGACCGGTCAGCGTTGAGGCAGGGGGGCAAGCAGGCAGGCTGGATGTCCTGTGCTGATGATCCTGGTGTTTCTCTGTGGTGCTGTGTAGAAAATGAAGCCAGCCTCCGATCAAGAGGAGAACGAGTTGGTGATTGTGTACCTCAGGCAGCTCTGTGAGGCTAAGCAGAAGACGCACCTCCACATTGGGGAGGCCCCCCAGGTACCATAACTAGACCCCCCCCAACTCTTCTAGCTTACCTGTCCCATCTCCCATCTCTAAAAGCACCGTGTTCATGGACTGTGGTGGTAAACACCACGTTTAAGGAATTCACATTTCTGCTCTCCCTGCAATTTTCTAGCATCCAAAATTGTGTCCTGGAACAAGTAGCCTGTCATTTCCAGTCTTTCTTTGACACTATTTTTAATGGTAAACGCACTGTTGAGGACACGCCAGCTGGAAAAAGCATC
The DNA here is from genome assembly GCA_025773905.1 of Chitala chitala. Taxonomy (NCBI): domain Eukaryota; kingdom Metazoa; phylum Chordata; class Actinopteri; order Osteoglossiformes; family Notopteridae; genus Chitala; species Chitala chitala. The sequence goes on from JABJVR010048362.1 coordinate 48,391, forward strand.
TTCTCTGGCAGCTGTTGAGTTGTAGCGTTTAAGCCGGGGGTGTGTACACGAGTGTTTGCTGTTAGTTTAAACGTTCCTGTTGGCTCCCCCCGCACCCCCCGACCCTGTCTCCCTGTTCAACAGGCTGCCGCTAGCTGCCCTTCGGCTGACTGCGCCTCTACCAGCGGCCGCTTCAAGCTGGACATCTTGAAGAACAAGGCACGCAGCTCCCTGACCAGCTCTCTGGAGAACATATTTTCACGGGTGTGTGTGTGTGTGTGTGTGTTTGTGTGTGTGCGCTGTGTACCACTGTGGGATTTAGCTTGACCCATTTATTTTGCATATCTGAATGATGCCTCTTCTGTAAGCGGTTTTGACAACGTGGCCATGTGTCTTTTCTGCATATTCACACACTTATGATTAGACTCCGTGATACAGCTGTGTGTGAGAATTACTTCCTGATTGTGCATGTAGTCATTTACTTTTTAGCTTTATAATGGTGAATTGCATCTTGCTGGAATGTATTGTAAACCATTTAAAGTCTGGCTTTGTTGAGGATGCCTGATGTTGATTGTAGTGCATCTACACAGAGACATGATGTTCGTACAAAGCTGCAGAAATGGGAGATGTACAAGTGCACTGATGTTTACTGCCCTCACCCTCAGGGGGCCAGCAGAATGCGTGGTCGTCTTGGAAGCGTGGGCAGCTTCGACCGTGTGAGTATGTCTCGTCTGAGCCCACGGTTCCATGCCAGCAGCCCCCTGCGGTGTTCCCATCTTGCACGTGCCGCTTTTGGTTGGCCCTTCACATGGCGCGTTTGTGTTCTAGCAGCGTGTTAGTTGCACGCACGATTTCACAAGGCTGGTGTTGCGACATGCACGTTTGTGGGAACAGGTGGCTCCACCCTTTCTGTTGTTTCTTTGGGTGGGGGAATTTGCAGACATGGAGAGACGGGAAGCCAGGTGCGCGTCTGCCCACCTGTCGGGCGGGTACGAGCCAGCCTAAGCTGCAGAGGGGCGACGACGCCACAGCGCCGTGCAGAATGTGTGAAGTTACTGCTGTTGGCCCCTTACACTTTGCTCGCTGTTGCACATGTGCATCGCCATGGTGATGGAAGCTTAGAGATCATCCAGCACTGCAACCTCTCACGTGGTTTTGAGTTTGTATACTGAGGGGGCTTCAGCTTTTAAAAACGACTGCATGTGCTTGTTGTTAACTGTTCGGTACCCAAGGACAGCACTGTGTGGGTGAATCGTGACGTTTCTAAGATGGAACAGGATAATTTTAATAATTTGTTTGATGGAATGGATGCAAATGCTGCCGTTCTTCAAAAGTATGCAGATCACCCTTTTTATTAAGAGAGCTGCTTTAATCTGACTCAGACACTTCCTGTCTTCCTTTGTGAGCAGAAATAACTGCTGACGACGTTAGTTTTGACTTGTTGATGCCGATCACCAGAAGGACTCCTATGTTTTGATGTTTTGGGACTTTTTGGGGTGTTTAAGCTGACTAATGACTCTGCCCATCCAGGATACAGTGAGCAAGGCAGGAAATGGGCTGTCTTGGCCCTAAAGAGGAAATTCTGCTTAGTCCTTCCTCTCCCCAGCTCAGTAAACAGACTTTGGGCTAGAGCTTTGCTTGCCTCCTGCGGAGCGTCTTATTGTCCAGTACAGGATGCACCTCATTGGCATACAATAGACCCGTGGGCTTGAACGGTCCAGCACTGGTGCCGGCGGCGTTGTCCTCTGCTCTCAGGTTCGACCTGGGCACCGTTTTCTGGCACCGCTGGCTCTGTGGAGTCCGGAGACTCTGACTTTGTGAAGGATGATCTTGTTCACCCTCTTGCGTGAGTGTGTGAGGAAATTAAGCGCCGGCGACTTGAGGAACTGAGGCGAGATCTTGGACACTGAGACGCTCATGTTTGGTGTCAGACGTGTGGACGCTTGAGTGTGTTTTTTAGAGGGTGAGCTAAAGAGTGTGTCATTCTGGATTAAGGGTGTAATATGATGAGTACCCTGTTGAGCAAGAATGTTGCTGTCATGGTTTAAGGGTTGGTGTGCGTGTGCGTGTGTGTGTGCGTGAGTGCCCATGGTGTGGTTTGGTGCCCCTGTGTCTGTGGCGTGACCTGGTACCCTTGTGTGTTCTGTGGGAATCTCTTACTCAGTCTTTCCTCTCACTGGTGGAATTTTGCTTCTAGCAGGACGAAGTCTCTGGGGACTCCCCACCGGGCACGCCTCCCAGCTCCACGCCGTGCTTCCCTGAGGAGGATCCGTCCGGCCCGCAGTTTCGCCGGCGTGCACACACCTTCAGTCACCCACCCGTGAAGAAGAAGATCTCCTTTGGTGAGACGCAGGCCTCCTTGGTCCGCCAGCAGTCTGTGGCTCCAGAGCTTCTCCAAAGCAGGTACAGTGTCCCGACATCACTTCCTGTCCCATGATCCTCACTGTGTACTGTGCACTGACAAAAACCTAGGTGTTTTATGGCGTTTAGAAGTGGTAGCTGTGCCTGGACCCGTTTTTTTTCTTTTGAAGAAAAGCCACATTTTTGTGGTATAGGTATTGCATAAGAATGAATAATGTGTTTTGGCAATAAATTTGGTAAAAGGTTTAAATAAAGCTAAAGTACAAAGTATAATAAGTCTTAATGATTGTTTTTTAACTGAACCAGTGTAGTATTTCTTACTGAAGGATGTGTCCGGTTCTGTGCCGACTCAGATTTGGTATATAGGCAGAATCGATGGAGTTTAAAGGGGCCTTTTTGTTTTTTTTTTTGTTTTTTTTTTACACTTAGCTATGTGCAAAGGTTTTTTTTCCTAAGAGATATTGTATGCGATTAAGATGTACGCATGAACAGACACATGGAAATTTTTCATTTTTCATTCCACAAGGTGTGTGCGCGTGTGTGGAATCTTCCCAGAATGCAATTTTTCTGTCCGTGACTTTTCGGGTCTTTTGATACTGAATACTACAATAACTTGCTGCTCTTCTAAACAGTGTTTCTTCTTGTATTTGTGTGTGTGTGTGTGCGCACGCGCCTGCGTGCCTGTGTGTGTGTTTTGGGTCACCTCCACCCAGCCCTATCAGCATCTCGAGAAAGCGCAGCATCTCTGAAAGTGAGTCCTTCAGCCTGCCTTCCTCTTTCTCGGCTCCCAGTTTCCTGAAAAGCTTTTACCAAGGTTCTGTGGGTTCCCCACCTGACAGCGGGACCCTCAAAAGGTGAGAGGGTCTCCTGGTCCCTCCCTCCCCTTTCTGCATTGGACCTGTCAACGGGCACGGGTCCAGGCCGGGAGGTGGCAGTGGTTAGCTCTGTAAAGAGCCTTTTCATCACAAGGGGACATGGTTTTTTCTGCCTCTTGTCTGGCTGTCAGATTGTTCTGAGGTGTTTGGTGCCACATAAACTGACAGCAAGCGTCTGTCCTCTGCATGTTGCTGCTTGTAGGCTCTTGTAATAACACTGCAAAAGCCGGGTCACCTGTTTGACTGAACAGCACCGTGCTTTGTGCTGCAGGACTAGCCCGAGTGCAACAGTACTCTTCTAGCTATACTAAATGCCTGTTGTGAATGCTACAGTACTGCCTTAAGTGTAAACTGTACTTCCGTAACTGTACTGAATGAAAATTGTGTTGCTGTTGCTGTACATGCTGTGTATGCTAACTTCTTATTTTTCTTTTTGCTTCAACTGTGTTTCTGGCAATAATCCATCAAATGAAAACAGAGATACTTACTAAATGGTCTGTATGATGATATTTTTTTAACTGTAATATAAAACAGTTCAGAGTTCACTCTTGCTGCTTATCTGCACGAATGGTGTCAGATGCGATTTGGCAGTGATATTTAATAATATTACTGTTATTAATAATTATGTGGTATTATCTAGAAGCCCTGGGGCATTTATATTCAAACATTTGTTGAAGACAGCTTTTCCCCTCCTGAACAGCTACAGTGCACAAAGTTTAAAGGCACCCAGCAAAACGATATTAATGTTAATCAGCTGTAGTAGGGAGACAGGCCAAGGGTATGTGTGTCTGTGTGTTTCTGGGGGGGGTTCTCATGACCAAAAGAATGACCTTCCCAGGGCTGAAGTTTTCCCATGTAACGGGTTACCTTAGCTGTCACGGTGCGTGGATGGAAGGAGAGCCCTGGTTAGAGATCAGCTCTGAAGGGTCCCCAGGCTGGGATCCATCATGTCTGTCAACAAGGTCACAGCACTGCGAAATCCTGCTCATGAAGAACACATAAACACTAGCATCAAGCATATGCGTTTGTGTAAAGAACGTTTAAGGATCTGTCTAATCGGTCATTAATTTGGTATATTACTTATTTACACAACAGTTGCTGTTTGGAGGACCAGCTGTGTACGATGTAAACTGGCTGCCCAGAGTGGCACTGTTCTGTTAAATGTTTAGCTCAGCACATGTGGAATGTGGCTGGCTCCGATCACGGCCTGGACGTTCTCGTAGCGTTCGTCTCGCCAGGCTGCGTGCTTCGCCACGCAGGCGTGTTTGTTTGCTCTCTGCTGGGAGAGTTTAGGTGCAAAGCAGTCCTTCAAAATATTTAACATGCGCTGGAAAAACTCGGCGAGGGTCAGGCTTCTATATTTAGAACTGGCGTTGGCAAGGTCAAAAAATTTCCTGTGACTGATAAATGTTTGGAATTACATTGGTGGAGGTCTTCTGGCGTCGTTAGTATGTGATTAAGCAGTGTCAAGTCTGCGTGAATATCTTTTTTTTTTTTTTTTTTTTTCCCTGAATTTGACTGGATGGATTTAGATGACTGCATCAGCAGCCTTGTAGACTCAGTGTCATTGAACTGCGAGCTCCAAGCCAAAGACACGCCAGCCTAGCTAATTAATCTTATCAGGACCGTCGGACCATAAAGGCCCTGTCACAGGCAACTGCTACCACCTCTGCCCCTTTCTGTGGCCCAGAGACAAGTTAATTGAGGTCAGTCGCAAATGAAAGGTGATTAATGAGCAGAACCCAAAGGCCGGGTGGTTCCAGAGTCGCACTGTGACACTTTCAGCACCCGACAATGTCATTTTGGCCCTGCACTGCCTATGAATTATGGGTAACTGTGCTGCAAGGCTGATCCTTACTCTACTTACTGGAATGCTTTTTCTCTTCTAAAATAAAAAAGTCTGTATGCTCCCCCATTTTAGGTATTTTTGCACGTGAGTGAACTACATGAAGAAGTACTGCTGGTTTTACTTGAATGTTTCAGTTTTTTTTTTTTTTTTCCTCAGGACTGAATGTTCCCTACTTGGAGTTGGCTGCGTGTTGTTTACTCACATCTATGCAGCGCTAAGAGCAAGAGTGTGGGAGATGTTATTAAATGGTGGGATGGCAGGAATGTGTGTTTGACACTAACTGTTTGCTGTGCTAACTGCTAACCTAACACCACCACCTTTTCCTTGATTCTGAGCTGCTGCTCTTTTCCATTCTGTGATGAGAAGATGACGCTGCCGTCACGCGGTTTCTGTAATGTGAAGCAGTTCTCACGGATTTCTCTGCAGCTGGTGAATGGGTGAATGTCTGAAGTGGCTGAGACGGTTTTCTCTGCAGCACGTATATATCTGAGCAGTAGGTGAATGGGTGAATATCTGAAGTGGCTGTGATGATTTTCTGGAACAGGTGAATGGGTGAATGTCTGAGCATCAGGTGAATGGGTGAATGTCTGAAGTGGCTGGGATGGTTTTCTGGAGCAGATAAATGGGTGAATGAGTGTTTGTCATGTATGAGTGGTGTGTTTGCAGGGCTGCCTGGTCCTGCTCTAGCAGACCTCAGTGTGTGGGACATCGGATGGGTGGGTGGGTGGTTGGTCCCAGTGCAGAATGCCTGTCCCACCCCTGCTCACCCCTTTCTCTGCCCGCTCTGTTCTGGTGCAGTCATGGCGAGGGCAGGGCGAGGACCTCCTCGGTGTGCAGTAATGACTCCCTGACCTTCGGAGGCCCTCCGTGCACCCCGCGACGCATCTCTTGGCGGCAGAAGATCTTCCTCCGTGTGGCCTCCCCCATGACGAAGCCCCCAGGCTCCATGCAGCATCCAGGTGTGTGTCGTACCTGAGTCCCAAAGCAGTGCAACACAGCACAGCCCGCAGGAAGCCAATCTGCCCACCTTTCTTAACCTTTGTGCCGATGGCTTCAAATCCAAAATGGTTTGCAGTCACTGGACTTTTAAATATATTATGCAACACTTAAACTGGGATTTTTTAGTAGATTCTATTTAAAAACTACATTGACCATAACAATGGTGGCCATGGTTAGTAATGATTAATGTGGTTTCTCTTCATAGGCAGCGGTACTAATGCTACTAGTTACTTCTAATTAGTTAAACACCTGGTTTACACCTAGTTAAACAGCTGTTCACCCAACCTTCATGAAGACTAGCATTTGCTGAAGGAAGCCCTCGTTTGATTGGTGGTTCTGACGTGTCTCGTTGTCTTGGTTTGGGGGTGGGGGTAGATGACCTGGATGCAGGTGAGCTTCTGCCTCTCTCCCCGCGCACCTCTGCCCATGACAAGGACCCCCCCGCCTTGACGCCTTCCTCGGGGGAGGGGCTGCGTCGACCATCGGCCCACTACCGGGCCTTGTGGAAGCATGCCATTCACCAGCAGATCCTGCTGATCCGCATGGAGAAGGAGAACCAGCGTCTGGAAGGTGGCTGTCAGGACACCCACTGCCTTTTTTTGTCAACTGATTTTTCTGTACATGCTGAGTTTCACTGCAACCTGAGTGCAGCTGTAACACGTGGTGTCGTGTGTGCTGCGCGTGTATGTTTTTTATGCACTTCTGGTCTTGAGCAGGGACCTGAACTCAGTGCAGTTCTGCTTCTGCACAACATCAGTCATTTCATGCTAAATATTTAGTTGAGTACAGTTTAATTTACAGCAGCTTCAGAGTCTCTAAGTCCTCAACAAACCTTTGTCATTTGGCTGCGGAAAATACTGAAGAATGTCATTTAACATCGTTAAGTAGAGAAACCCTGCCCTCTAGAGGACAAAATAGTTTTTTTTTCCCAATTTGCAATGTATAAAAATTCTATGCGTGCTGTTTGATTTATATATATTTCTTTTGCCTTAATGTTCTGGTCTTGGTGCTGAATTACCAACCATTATTCCATATTTGCAGAACATAAGAAATCACAAAGGATTTGGTTTTTTTAGATTAGTGCAGGGCCTTTTAGAGGGGTGGAAACTTTGGATGATCCCAAGGGTCTGTGACTCACAGGGCTCCTGGAAAAATTAGAACATGGCATAACATTTAACATACCTTTAATTGGGCCCAAAATCTCTAATGATGTTCCAGAGCTGAGATAAATCTTCCTGTTTGACAGCCAGCAGAGATGAACTGCACATTCGGAAGATGAAGCTAGACTACCAAGAGGTGGGTCAGTGCTCCAAAGAGGTCCAGGCAGTGTGGGAGAAGATGTTGAGCATCCCGGGTAGAGCTAAGGTCCAATGCGACAAAGAGGAGATTCAAAAGGCCCTCTGCCAGGGTGAGGGTTGTGTTACGGCCTCTCGCCATACCGCTGTTGTTCCTATCAGCTGATTTTAACTGCTTCCTGTGTGTCCTGACTCCTTCCTGCCTTTTGCCGTGTAGGCGTGCCAAAGAGTCGGCGTGGGGAGGTTTGGCACCTCCTCTCCCAGCAGCACCGCCTGCTGCACCGTGTCCCCAGCCGGCAGCAGCCACCGGACACCCCCTACCAGGACCTTCTCAAGCAGCTGACTGCACAGCAGCATGCCATCCTGGTCGACCTGGGTGCGTGAGCAAGGACCGGGGGGTGGTGGAGATGCCAGGCTTAACCCAGCAAGTGCGCACGGGCACAGGCATGGCCAACGGGGTCCATCTGATGGGTGTAATGGCAGCCTTGGTGGATTTGTCTACATTAAATGGAGGGCTTGAGGGAGTAGGGGTGGTCAGGACTCTCTGGATGAACTTAGTCGTGTGCTCAGAGATGCAGAGTTGGGGACTGGGAAAGTGTATAGTTTTACACCTGAGCTAAGTCATTATGCTTGACACGATGATAAAACGAGTTAACTGCCCTGCCTCCCTGTGGATCTCCATAGGTCGGACCTTCCCAACCCACCCGTACTTCTCCGCCCAGCTCGGGGCGGGGCAGCTGTCCCTCTACAACCTGCTGAAGGCGTACTCGTTGCTGGACACGGAGGTGGGCTACTGCCAGGGAATCAGCTTCGTGGCGGGGGTGCTGCTGCTGCACATGGGCGAGGCCCAGGCCTTCGATATGCTCAGGTTCCTCATGTATGACATGGGCTTCCGGCGCCAGTACCGACCTGACATGATCTCCCTGCAGGTGGGTGCAAGGGAAAGCCTTCCTGAGGGTACACACTGACTGTTTCCCATGGGCTGTGTCATTGGTTGGTACAAGGACAGACTAGGCAGTGACGTGTGTGCATATATACATATATATTTTTAGCTGTCTGTGCTTTTTGAAGTCCGACTCCCATGACAGTTGAGTAAAGGTGCATGCATATGCCATCTTCACGAGCAGTGGCCTTTGGTTTACAAAGACGATGTTCTGCTTCAGATGCAGGTACATCCGTGACAAATCTGTCACTTCACAGAACGTTTTAGTGGTCCGTTTGAGTTTTGCTGCAAAGACCTAGTAGATCCGAGGCTATGGAAGTGCACTTGTCAGCAAAAACTTGCAAGTTGGAGTAAAAAAGATCATGTCTTAATGTCATACCCTTCTGCATAATTGTTACCTGACATTTTCTCCTCTGCAGATCCAGATGTACCAGCTGTCCCGCCTGCTGCATGACTATCACAGAGAGCTGTACGGTCACTTGGAGGAACACGAGATCTGCCCCAGCCTCTACGCTGCCCCCTGGTTCCTCACAGTCTTCGCCTCCCAGTTTCCCCTGGGCTTTGTGGCCCGTGTCTTCGGTACTGTCCCCGCTGCACCTTCCTCACCGCTCCGCTCCTGGCAGGGGGGGTGGTTCCAATGTTGGCTGCCTTCTTCCTGCTCATTCGTGGCTTCTTGTGGTTTTGCAGACTTCCTATTCATCCAGGGCACAGAAGTGATTTTTAAGGTGGCCTTGTGTCTGCTGAGCAGCCACGAACGGGAGATAATGGAGTGCGATACCTTTGAGACCATTGTGGACTACCTTAAAACCACCATCCCCAACCTTACCCAGACCCAAATGGAGGAGACCATCAACCAGGTGTGAGAACTTGTAATGGGATGTCTTGCTGCTGTTTTATAACCTAATTTATAGATAATGGCTTGGCTGAAATACTGCAGGCTTTCCAGGGTCAAGGTGAACAGCAGCCAGTCCAGGCCATATACACGTGTATGCGTGAAAAAGTCGTTTTAGTTCTGGGAGAAGTGAGATCATCTCTGGCTGATATTAGGATTTGCAAGTGAGGTTCCCCTGAAAATGAAGGGTAATTAACAGTATTTAAATTTCAAATGTCAGAATTCTGACTCTGGCTTGATTTTCATTGATGTATTAACATGAGATTTTCATTTGACTGAATGGTCTATGGTATCCTATGGTAACACCGTCTCATGTATATGCCTAACTTTTATGACCTTGTAGTTGGCCGGATAGCTGGCATGTTAGGAGACTCCTATAACCCAGTTGCTTCTCATGCAGGTGCTGGAGATGGACATCTCCAAGCAGCTTCACGCCTATGAGGTAGAGTACCACGTCCTCCAGGATGAGGTGCTGGAAACCTCACCCCTGTCCGACGATTCGGACCGCCTGGACAGGCTGGAGAAGACCAATGCCCAGCTGAAGAAGCAGAACATGGACCTGCTGGATAAGCTGCAGGTGAGGGACCACTGCCTCTCTGCTCTCATGCCTGGTTTCCATAACGATGTGGTCAGCTTGCAGGGCCGTGACCTGCCAGCAGGTGGTGTTGGAGTACAGCTGCGCTGTGGCTGCAAAGAGACAAAGAGAAATGAGTTCCCATTTTTGGCGAACAAACATAACTGGATATTGGTTTGTAAAAGAAAAATGAGTATGCAGGCCAATTTAGAGTAATTTAGGTGACTGAGACTTGTACAGTGTAGGGTCTACACATTTGCAAATGGTACAGTTTGCCACACTTAGCAACTTAAAGTCTGGAGGTCACCAGATAAAATCTAATGTATGCAAATGATGAAAAGTTATATTTATTTGTCATTGTTGTAGTAGAACAATACACATGCACATCTATTGCATAATGTAGGGTTGCATCTCTGTCAAAGCTGCACTGTTGAATGCGTTTAGAGAGCCGCGTTCTCTACGAGGGTCCATATCAGTTGCGAGAAGGTCTGAGGCCTGAGTTCTTGTTTCTTAACAGGCGGCTCGAGTGAAGATCCAGAGCTTAGAGGTGAATATGGAGAACTTCCTGTCACGGGAAAGCAAGATGAAGCACACGATCCGTTCTCTGGAGCAAGAAAAGGCGTCCTATCTGAGGACCATCGAGCGCATGCGCAGCTGCCTGCCCGCCGATGCGTTGTGCGATGTGGAACTGACCCAGATCAAGCCCGGCTCCAATGGCAAAGCCAAAACAGCAAGCAAGAAGTCCTGATCGGTTGCCCTGAGTGGAACCTTTCATGGAATCCCGCCCAGTTGGTTAGAGCGGTGTCCATGTTAAATTGGGGTTTAGACACCACCAAAACTGGGGGGGAAAAAACAAAACACGTTTTAACGGCAACCATAATAGTTTGGGACTTGAGTCAGTTTGAAAAAGCATGACGTTATGAACGCTTGCATTTAGGATGTTGCCGTTCTGTTCATATTGAGTCTGTGTGTGAAGAGCGGAACACCAAATCTGCACCGCAAGGCGACTGAGATGCTGGGATTGGGCGTGCAGAGCAGGGGTGGGGGGACTTCAGTGTGGAGGTGTGTTCCCTGATGGATGAGCACTCTTCCCAGCCAAGGGTCCTCTAACTGAGCACATCCGCTCTACCCTTTCTTTGTGGGTGTACCTGTCAGGCACCTTCTTTCATCGATGCCGAACGCATCAAAGGCAATCGGAGGCCTGGCACACTTTTTTTTTTTTTTTTTTGAGAATACTTGAAAAATGCAACGAATGTACGTCCCGTCCAAAGGAACGAACACGTAACATTTGCGGTTGGAGCTGTCGCATACACCGCGTGCGTGCCGACGTTTTTCTTTGCGCTTTAATTTGAATGCTGTGTGTTGTGTTTCAGTGCCTTCTGCCACAAGTTGCATTAAGTTAGACTCGAGTTCTAAACGAGCAAACCAAATATTTAACAGTTCTGCAATTCACCGGATGTGCTGCACCCAGATTTTAGCAGGATGCACGTCTGTCTGCCATCTGGTTTCCTGTGCAGCTGACCGAGGTGGTGGCGAGGTCGGCGGTCGGCTGGCCGTCTTTTAGCTTCTTCGGTAGTGTAAATTCCTGGTATAACGAAGGCCTCACCTCTGCTGTTTTGTTATGACTGTCCCGCACACCACATATGTTGGTGTTTTCGAGTGTGCTTGTGACAAAAGACGGACAGGAAGTAGTCCTTGGGGTTGGGGACAGACCCCGTTTGTCCACCTGGCTCTAGTCCTGTCCACTATGATAAAATGATTGACGCAGTCCATTTGTGCTTCCCTGCTTACACACAATATAACACACTATAAGACAGTTTAATTCTGTGTGACACTTGTAAACACCACAGTTGTTTTGTCATGAACAATGTTTTTATTAATGTACGTTCTTATACTGTCTTATTCAGAACTACTTTTCTATCATTATTTTTATGTCTTTTTATAAATTCTTGCTTCGGGTTTCTAGCAAGTCTTTTATCCAAATGTTACTGGTGTTTCAGAGTTTAGTTTTAGCAAAACCCACTTTTTATTTTTTAGTTTCCTTATAAGTTCCCGTGTCACAAAACTGCTGGAATTTGTTTTTAGTTGCAGTTAAAAAGGAAAAAAAAAAAAAGTTTATGCAATTTGTGCAGCTGATCGATTTGGGTGTGGTATCAAAAGCGCTATCAGCTGTGTGTGTGGACTATCAGCTGTGTGTGTGGACTATCAGCTGTGTGTGGACTCTCTCCTCAGGACACCATACAGGTAATTAAATGTTTGCTGACTGATCATTACTGTTTAAGTCCAATTCCACTTAAGTACATAAATTGATAATGCAGTCATACCAGCTCACAGCCGATTTCTGCTAAAATAGGCCTGTAAAATGTACAGTTTGGACATTTAACAGCAAAGGCTGGGTACAAAATAAAAACCTTTGTCTTCATAATGAACAGAATAACACGACATGCCTTGTGTAGGTTCTGCACCTGTGACAGACTGGCTTCACGGAGCACACTAGTGTGTAGCTTTGTGATTAGCAGTTCATTAAGCTCATTTGGCTGACGCGAGCGGCGTTTTGTGTTGTGAAAGGAACGCGGGGTGTCATGGTAACCCGGAGGCTAGCACCTTTGCCTTGCGGCTTCGGCGCTGCCAGTTCAGACGTGACCGGCGCTTCTTCCTGTGTTCTCCTCCTTCCATCTGTGTGGGATACCTGCAGACACTCCGGATTCCTCCCACGGCTTGCCAACCCTTAATGAGTCATTGTGTGTGTGTGTGTGTGTGTGTGTGTGTGTGTGGGGGGGATATCTGTCTGTCCATCCATTTTCTTGGCCTTTCAGTGTCCATTCAACTTCGTTTTTCTTTTTAAATCAACCAAATTTGAAGTGTTATTTAATCAACACTTAAATTCACTTGATGGTGTACCTCGAAAACCAATAAACTTTTTGCTCGATATACCTTTTGCATCTTTTAAAATACATCTGACAGGTAATGTAATGTTTTCATTTGAGTCCTGAATTCTCCTGTATGTCAGGTATTTGACTGTCACTCAAGTGTTCGCAGTTTCTAATGCTGGCCGTGTGGTCATCTGATAGGCTTTTGTCACCTTTGAGTGGCCTTCATAATTCACTTAAGATACATTTCACAGTACAGTTTTTTTTTTTCCTTTTTTATTATGTCTTTGGCTTTTTCACTAATTTTTTATCCTGAGCCTCTCATGGTTATTTTATCACAGACTTTAGATTTCTGTATTTTATTTGGAGCAGAAAGTTCTTGGCAAAATGGATGCTCACCAGAAGGTCCGGTTACCGTTCTCGGTTTGATTAATCGGATAGGCGTGTTGTCGTCCGCCCTTTCTGTCCAAGTGTTCATTTGCACGTGAAGTGCCAAAGCACCCCCTTTTATTTAATGACTCTTCTGCTGTGAGGTGTTGAGCAGTCCAGCCCAAAAGGTAGAGCGGCATGTGTACGGGTGCCTGCGTGCCCCCACCCTCGCCTGCGCCGTCTGGAATCATCTCTGCTGCGGTTACCTTTCTGCTCCCGCTCTCTTCCTGTGTGTTATGTGGAGCATCAGTCGGCAGAGCAGCACTTGAATTAAGCTGAGGAGCTTTTTTGGTGCTACGAAGTTTTATCTTTTCAGCACGTTATGTACAGGAAGCCTCAGTAGAGAAACTGTCAGGCAACAAATTTAATAAAAACGAAGTTCACAGCACTTTTGCTTTACTGTCACTTACTCTGTTTATTTATTGAGTACTAAACACTTTCAAGTTACACGATGGGAACACCTCGAGGATGATGGGTAATGGGTGTTTGTCAGACTAACCAGGAGCTTCACGGTGTCGGAAGCACTTGCTCAATACACGTAGGTCTCATGCTGTAAGGTTGTTTCTGCCGCTGACAGACGTTTCACCTCAGACCACAACCGCGGTGCTTCGTTTATCTTATAATTGTGCTGCCTTGTGCTGATTCAAAAAGGCAAAAAAATTCCACCGACCTGAGAAGTGGAGCTTTCACAGGTTCGTTTGGTGCGGCGGTGTGTCCAATTTGGCCTTTTTGTGCTGCCTTCACTCAAGGCCCCTGTGCAGAGCACAAAGTTTTAAAATGAGCCTGACGATGCCAAGGGTGTCTTCACTGGTCAAGGGGGTTCAAAGGTCAGTGTGGCTGTTTGAGGTCAGATATTGCAAGGCTTCGCATTTGCTCATATGGGAAAATGATGACGTGATGAAACCCCCCCCCCCATGTGTTCCAGGAGGTGGGCCTTGGAGCAGTACTGGTGGGATGTAGTATGCTTTCTGTGATGGTGGGCGGGTGGGTGGGTGGCTAGGGGGAGAGAGAACAGGATGTGTTCTAAGAAGCTAGTACTAGTCATTTATCAGAAGTGACGCCCTTTAACTCCCAACCCATCTTCCTGAACCCCAGCGTCTTGTGTAACTGCTAGTTGGAGTACATGGCA